>JANHZT010009737.1:10030-33355 GCA_032468215.1 Stegonotus admiraltiensis | reverse complement strand
AGGGGGAGAGAGAGAGAGAGAGAGAGGGAGGGAGAGGGAGGGAGAGGGAGAGAGAGAGATAATGGATGGATGGATGGATGGATGGATGGATGGTAGTCTGATTGTAAGAGTTGATTCAAATCAAAATGTTTTTATTTGTAAAGAAACCAATAACCTCCAATTTCAGCTTAACATCTTCCTTTGTCTTGGAAATAATATCCAAACAGGAAATAGCTGTCTCTACTTGACTGCAATACTGCCCATAAATCACCAATCTAGAACAATACAAAAAAAGAGAGATAAATTTATTTATTTATATTATTACATTCAACAACTTTATTTTAATTTTATCCCTAACTACAGTTTACAGATAGTCCTTGACTTACAACCACAGATGGAACCAGAATTTCCATTGCTAAACAAGGTATTTGTTAAGTGAGTCATCATGGCTGATTTTACAACCTTTTTGCCATGGTTGTTAAGCACTGCATCTCTGTGAATCATGTCATTAGGCAAATCTGGTGTCCGCCACTGACTTTGCTTGTTGGCAGCTGGCTGGGGAGGTCGCAAATGGTGATCATGTGACCCTGGGATGCTGCAACCATAACAAATACATGCTGATTGCCAAGCACATGAATTTTGATCACATGACTGTGGGGAATGCTGCAATAGTCATAAGTGCAAGGACCAGTGTCAGTTTTTTATTGCTACTGTAACTATGAATGTTATTTAAATAAATGGTTGTACACAGAGTCTACCTCTAAATTCTTAAGTGCATGTGGTTCCATCTTAGTCTCAAAAGTAAGGTCAAATGTTATGACTTTAATCTGGCTGAAAGTACAACTATAAACCTTTTACAGAATAATTTTAGTATTTATTATTAAGGTAGTCTTCAATCAAGATTGTAGCAGTCATTAAGCCTACCTGATCACCTTGCTTAATGACTACAATCCCTGATCTCCCTGTTGTGGGTCAACCACTAAGCAGAGCATGGGTTCCCTCAGGGGCTGGGACAGGCTTTAAGAGGTCTGATGTAGGCCCAGGCCTGCACTGCACCTCCCCCTGGCCCAGGATTTGACCAAGATAGGTGGGTGGGGGCTGCTGCAGCATCCTTTGATCAGTCATAAGGGCAGAAGAATTGCCAAGCACCTGAATTTTGTTCACATGAGAGCAGGGGTGCTGCAATGGCTGTAACTTTGGGTACAAGTCATAAGGTCCCTTCGTTCAGTGCTGTCATAATTTCAAACAGTTGAATAAACAGTCGTAAATTGAGGACTACTTGTAACACAACCCTCAGAAAGCTCAACGCGGAGGGGAAGGAATCACATAATTGCAATTAGTGATTGCATCAATTGTTTCCTGGCTATAGAAAGTGTTAAATTGTCCCATACATTCCCCACCCCGAAGTAATAACATGAAGGAATGGATATGATGAACTTTCTGTGGCCGATCCCAACCTTAATTCTCTTCCAGTACTTTTAGAAATCAGAAAATGTGATATATATACCAAATAAGGTTAATATCCAAGAAAACCATAACAAAATATACAAAAGAAAAAATGGGTGGATATAGCACATGCTACAGAATAACTTTCTATGACATTTAATTCTTTTTAATGCACTGAAATCATTTATTATAGATTAATACTAAATAAGAAAACTGTTCATATTTGAACACAAAACTTTTATTTAAACTACATTAAATACAATTGGGAGCTTATCATGGATAAATTAATACCAACAGCTCACGTTCACATTTTGAATATATAAATTTTATATGTATAAAGGACTATTACCTTTCCTTGTAGCTAATAAAAATTTTATACAAATTCTGGTCACTTTTGCTTACAATGGATTCATGAATATCTTGTGTTAAAGTTCTGTGGATTTTCACCAAATCCTGAAACAAAAAATAAACCTTTTATAAAAATCTTCAGTGCTATCATATCAGTTATTATTTTCATACAATGAAATACAGTGATTAGACTATTTCACACTAGAAACTAGAAAGTATTATCATGGTGGTTATTCAAATGAACATTTATTTACCTTAAACTTACTGGTATGTGTTTGTTATATAACTCTTACGAAATTATAAATTTAAAAGTATATTGAGTTCACTATCACATTTTTTAAGTCAACTGGGCACATTAAACCTTATTCATAGTTTACCTATCTTAGATTAAGGATAGGATAACTTTACTCTATCTTCTATTGCTAAGGCATTAATTCTCAGTCTCTTTCTTCCCAGGCCCATGGTTGCATAGGAAGACTTCACTTGATCAAAATAAACTCAGAAAATATCTTAATTCCATTTTAGATTCCTGACTGCAATCAGATTTAATGTCCAAACATTGGGACATGGAGGAAGTTTCAAATTTAATACTAATACCTTGCTCCTCAAAAGTTAAATAAACTGTAAATTTCTTACTATTAACTAAAGCTCTAGTCCACAAAACTGAGTCATAAATTCAAAAGCTTGTTTGTTCCTGTTTTTCCACTTTAAACAAAATAAATGTGCATAGTGCAGAACATTCTTTTTCCAGAAGACACTGAAAAATTGCCTGCAAGGACAGATGTGAATGTGTAAATGCTCAACGCAACACCTGTCAGAAGCCTCCTGAGGAAACTTGTTGAAATTTTCCTGGCAGGAGACACAATTTTGAGACAAAACCTTTCGCCAACAGACAAGAAATCTATTGATTGCTGACTAGCAGCTTCTAACACAAACAATGGAGAAGTCTCTACTATTTCCCTAGACATCATCACCCTAACTGAGAAGAACACTTTCTCAGTGGTATTTTTTGAAGATTTGACTTTGTTTTTATTTTTTAAGGCAGGATAAACTACCCAAGCAGTGTATGAAAGAGAAAATTTTAAACACAACGGAGAAGAGAATGACGGAACAATGAATCTCTTCTCCCACATATGTAGAAACCCTTTACATAAAAAGAAGAAAAACTTGACTGAGAAATGGATTTTAAATACAATTAATTAACTAATCCATTCAAATCCATCAGACAGTTAATTTAGACATTTAGGAAAAGTTATTAATTTGCTTGGTTATTTATTATCGTATTTTTTCATGGCAAAGAGTTGTCTCTCATCTTCTATCTTAAAAAAATGAAACTCACTCACAGATTAGAGGAAAAGATAAATATCATCGCTCCTCTACCCCACCAAGTGTTTTGAGGTGATATTTTAAAGTAACATTCTAGTAGACAAGTAAACAAATCAGTTTAACCATATGCTAGCCGTGTCCTTAATTCTGTCCCTTTACCTTGGACAAGGCTAAGCCAACAATGGCTCACCAATGGAGTCTCCCCAATCCTGTATTTTCCTGGGCAATGACAACAAAGCACCCCGAGCTGAGTGTTGTTTTTTTCTGGGCAACAGAAAGCTCAACACTTTTGTTGCTGTTATTCCTTTTGAAGCCTTATGTGAAATGAAAAATGTGTTCATTTCTCCCTAATCTCTCTGTTGGAAGCCTTAATCTTCTCCTGGTAAACTCTTCCTCCTTAAGGGAGTGGGCTAGACAAAGTAGTAACAACAGTAAGTAAGTGGGTATGTGAGCAGGAAGGAGTAAGACCGATAGCTGAGCTACAATTTCCATTCGCTAAGCTCATCTATCAATTTACCTGTTAAGTCTCAAAGGATCCTTTCTGTACATCCTATTTGTCTTCATTCTACCTAAATTCTCCAGCAATGTCTTATAGACAGTCTTCACATGAATATCACAACTTCTGGAAATATTACTTACAGGAATGTTGATGAATACTGTTTCAAAATCTGATGGCGTCAGAAATCTTTTCAATGGCACCATAAAAAACTATAAAGAGAAAAACCCAGACACACAAGTAATATTATACATTTTGCCCAATGGAACTTCTTTTTAGGTGCTCGATGTCCATGTCTTGTTTTAAACATATACGTCTTAGAACACCTTATCACTTGATCAAGTTCCCAACCTTGCACATTAAGTGTTAATTGATAAATTAACAAAACTTAGCAGTAATAATCTAAATAAAATTACACTGCCGCAGATTTTATAATGGATATTTAAGGTGGTTATAAGTTATTTCTCCTCTGGGTCATTTATGTATCTAGTGTAGCAATAAAAGGGAATATTTGGAGCAAAGTTCATCTTGGTAGCAAACTCTTTTGTCGTTTTTTTAAAAGTGCTTTATTGTCTTTTCTCTTGAATGTTTTCCTCAAAGAAAATGTCACTGTGCATGAAAATTCCCTTTTAACTCAATCAGAGTTTCTCAATCTCAGAACTTTGAAGAATTCTGCGAGTTAAAGTCCATTTAATTTAAAGTTCCTGAGGTTGAGAAACATTGATCAAAATCATATAATAACTTGCAACTCATTCCACATCAGAATATTCCTGAAAAATGGCAGAATCAGTACTGTAATTTTCATTGAGAGATTACAAGGGAGTCAGGGAGAAGGTGGATTTTTCAATATTACATTTAATTATTTCTCAAGCCATAAAGTTTTGAAATTGCTTATTGAGTAGATATATATAACTTTAAAAAATAAAGAAAAATGAGTGGTCTGCCATGCACTGGTAATAGTGAAATATACTGTGATATAAAATAAACATGCGCTCTTAAAATGAAAAACTGATCCATTATTTAACGTTAATGTATCCAGTAGTCAAATTTAGAAAGTTGTGGTAGATTAGGGATCATGAAATGCTTCAACACTGAAACAGTTCATTCAATTATCTGACAAGTTTAACAAACTTTTTTACATGTGGTTTGATCCTTTCAAATTCAGTTGTCATTGATTGAGGTGAAAAATTGGCTGAAAGATTGTTTTAAAATGTTTTTAAAAAATTAACAGATATGATATACTCACTGATAGAAATACTGCAGAAATTATCAGATTTCTATGTTCTGTAATAGTAATGAAGTGATCCAGAGTTTTACTTAAATAGAGAAAACCTCTAAACTCTCTGTTGAGAAGTGGGTGGGATTATTTTTGACAAATTATAGATATTTCAATGGAAGACAATAGAACATATTCCCATTGTTTCCCACAACTCTTTATTTTTAAGTAAATAGATAAATAACATATACCCATAGATATAATATATAGCCAATTTGATCTGTTTAAGGCACCATGTTAGAAACAAGGTGTCAAGATTGAACTGCTTTGCTTCTTTCAAACCTTAATGCTTTTCAACTTGTCAATGAACTGGGGGGAGGGAAGGGGGAAATAGAATGCTGAAAATATGTGCCTGGACCGTAAAAGCCTGACAACCATCAAGGTCACCACTGCAGATGCTTGAGAAACAGATGGACTGTTCCCATAACAAAAGGATGTTTCATAATTGGACAATGTGATCACCCGTGGTGAGGAGAAAGGGAAGCTATTATTTAACTAAGCAAGCATTTGCATGGGGAAAACCAGAGCTGGTTTTGATTCTTCTGTACCAAAATGGTGTGTCCAATAACGTTTTACTTTTGGAAGCTCAAAGGTCCCGAGAGTGTTTCTTTATTTCGGGTTACTAGTCGGACAGTTGACACAAGGAGACTGTGAGTTCTAGTTCTGCCTTGGGCATGCAAGCTGACTGGGTTACTTGGGCCAGTCACTCTCTCTCAGTCCGCAGGATTGTTGTTGTGGGGAGTATAGGTGGAAGAAGGAGTATTGTATATTTTCACCACCTTGAGTTATTTATAAAAATAATAAAGACAGGGTTTTTAAAAATCCAGATAAATCTAATACTTTCTTACTTTAAAACAACTGAGGATCTATGGCAGGTATTGAATATAAATACATTTACCAAATTTTATGTGCCGCTTATCTTTGTGGCCCAGTGGTAAAAAAGAAGGGGGATTGGTAACTGGTCTCATATTCCCTCTGACCAACAATGCTGTCTTTTAGAACAAAGCAAACTCAGAACACTTTGAAGAAACATTTCAAATGAAGCTGTTTTATTTCAAGGTCAAAACCAAATATGTTTTCTATTTTGTGCACACCTCTACTATGTATACATCCTTGCCTGAAACTTCTCTGCTCTCTTAGCTCCCCTGGCAATAAGTGGGAAATGAGTTCCTGATTGTTTTATCACATCACTTTACCTTTTCGATTGATTCCAGTGTTTCGGTGTATTTCTCTTCAGTCTGTTTTATTTCCGAAAGACAGCAAGTTCTTATGTCATTCTCAGGACATTTCTGCCAAGTCAATAAGAGGTTACTTGAATATGAGCACACTTCTGGGTATTTTTCAGCCTGACCATATTTCTCTACCAACTGTCAGTGATAGTCAGCATCCTAATCTATCTTGTTGTAGATCTGAACTCAGCGACACACTGTCTACAAGCACAACTGCCTTGCCCCATATATTGCAAATTTAAAGAATAATCTGAACAGAATCCTTTCCAGGATTTCTGGAAAGACACTAAATGGCTTCTGGCTCCCACCGTATCCTGTGTGGACCCTTTGAATTGTGAGAAAAGGCCATGGCAGCGGATCTAAACCCAGCCTTCATTGGTCAGGGTATCAATCAATTAAAGAAATGGTAGATGGAAGACAGAAAGAAACTACAGGCATCTTCCAACCGTGGGAGATTGGGAAAAGGTGCTGAGGGAAGCCATGAGAAGCGGCAAAGCAAGTGCAGGCAAAAGAACCAACATAGTTTTATTCTCTGTGTTTCATGTTTTAAAACTTCTTAAATGAGAACAGGACATTTTAAAAATGCTACTATATATTAGTATGTTTATTATCAGGCAATTTAGGTCACACTCATTTAATTGACCAAGTAATGGAGCAGAATGATGACAGACCAAAATATTTATGTGAAAAGAAAGAATTTACCAAGTAGATGACAGTGAAAGATTTTTAGGAAGGAAATTGGAGCCAAGTTGCCAATGGCTTTAGTATGATTAATTGGCTCTTAATACTCCATTGGAAATCCATGGGACTGAAATGGGTTTAATTTTGGATTATGACCTAAATATTATTACTGCACTATTTCTTTTGTGCCCAGCTGAATCTTTTTATAACTCACAAGCTGATGTGCGGCTTCAGCTTTCATTAGGTCTTCATATACTTCACCTCCTTCATCTTCCCCATAAACGCAATCATAAAGGTCTTCATCCTCATTCACTCTCGTTTCACTAGAATACAATGTGAAAGGAGAACATTCAGAGCGCATAATAGGACCTATTTAAAAAATCTACACAAGTATCACAAAATAATGTATAGGTTCCCTCTGATCTCCTGTCCATTTTGGGCACTGCCAGGAGGCAGACTTAGAAATAGCTGGCTTGGCTTTAGGTTGCTGAGATCACCTGAACACTAAACTATGGTAAACCTTAATTGTGGCCAGTGAATACAAGAAATCTATGTAATCATAATTATTATCAATACATTGAAGACAACAAGCTAAGATAGAAGAGATTTTTTTTTAATTTCTTCTCTCATCAGTACCACAAATGTAGGAGATATAACTTACGCTCAGTAAAAAGCTATACTGTACTTGCTTTTGTAACAATAAATCAGGACGGGAGAACTCTTCAACTACCAGGAGAAATTTTATTTTATTATTGGAGACCTGGGAGTTGATATATTATAAATCATCCTTGTAGCTAAAACCATATCTTAAGATAATTTGGAGGTTCAAAGTTGCTGATTTATTTTTTACTGTTTTGTGTATATAGCCTTTCGATAAGCTTACAGGTAGTCTTCACTTAACAATAGTAACTGGACCAGAATTTCCTGAATTGCAATAATCTGATCTCAGAGGTGGTACCATGACTGGAAGTTGATGGACCAGCTCTAGGTGCCACTTGTTCAGAACCATCACAACTTCAAATGATCACTGAAGAAGCGGTTGTTAAATTGAAGATTACCTGTATCTATTTTACATTATTTAATATTAACAAATGTTGATTATTACCCAATTTATGACAGTGGTACTAATTCATGAGGCTGTGGATATCATAAAGATCAAGTCTGGGATTTGGAAATAGAATATCTTTTTTGAGGGTATGATGAAAATTAAGCTTAAAAGTTTAACACACTTATTTTTGTCCTTTTTTAAAAAAACAGAGGATGGATGCCATGATTCCTATTAAGTATTAGAAACCTCTGGAATGTTGAATTTGAAAAGTCTTCATCGAGTGAGTTTATCTTCAACTCTGAACAAAATAAAAATTAATTACAAACTTAATAACTTAAAAGAATTTAAAGTAAACAGCAAAATGCTAATTGAAATATTGTTCTCCATAGGATCAGCATAACGTCAACACCCTACAAATTAGAACCCAAAATTAATACACAATATGACCTACTCTATTAAATCTGGAAGGCCTTTGTATATGTCTTCATCATTAACACTCTCTTCGGTAGGAAAGGGCCTATGGGGACAAAAAACAAAGAAACAAAAGTTAAAAATTATCATAAAGAACAATCTGATTTAATCATATTATTGTTCTTTTCTGTGCTTTTTCTTTTGCTGCTTTTGTGAATCAGCCAGAGTTATCATAGATAAGATGGGGGACCATATAACTCCTTTACTTGAATGAATAAATAAATGATCATACAAATGACTTTATTGGCATGCCTGAGCAAGTATTTCATTTTTCATTTCATCTGTATATTGTATATTACTGTAACTAATTTAAATCAGATCATTCAGTTCTAAACTATAACTTTTAAAAAAGTGGAATTACTTGAAACAAAATGATTTGCAGTTCATTTTCTAAGCAAATACTTGTATTATAGACAAGAATTGATGTTTTTTAAAAAAATTCCCAACTATATTGTACCTTATTCCAGTGCCTAAAGCAATAGGTGTGCGAGAAAGTTTGGATAAAGTTTCTATAACCTGCAAAAGGGATGGAAAAAATTGATTTAGTCACAAGAAAAAAAAATATTTCAAGCATCATTTAAATAGCATCCATTAGCTCAGATATAAAGAAAAGGCATATGCCATTTCTACTTAAAATATTTTAGATGTAATATTGATTTTAAATGAACCTGGCACAAACACCCTTGAAATGAAAATGTACTATACTGCGACTATTGTTAAAATGAAATTGTAATACTCATAAATAATTTGGATCACTTTTATGAATATGAATAAAATGAATTACTTAATTACTTAGTTAATATTTGATAATCAATTTATCATCTTTTAATCTTAAATTTGATAATTGAATTAACTTTGCAATTTAGTTACTTTTGGATCATTTGATAATAATAAAAATAAAGTAAAATATTTTACTTTCATATTTACTATAATTCTCTTAAAGCAGTCCAAAATGCACAGGCAGTTATAATAATTGATTTGAGAATAAACCAGACTTAATTTAACGGAATATAACAGATATACCCTATACAGGTAGTCTTTGGCTTACAACAGTTCATTTAATGAAATGACTGTTAAAAATTACAAAGGCGCTGAAAAAACTGAATTATGGCCGTTTTTCACACTTATGACCATTGCAACATCCCCATGGACATGTGATCAAAATTCAGATGCTTGACAACTGACTCAAATTTATGACTGTTGCAGTGTCCCAGGGTCATGTGATCTTCTTTTGCAACCTTCTTACAAGCAAAGGCAGTAGGGAAGCCAGATTCACTAAACAACTATGTTACTAATTTAAGAACTGCAGTGATTCACTTAAGAAGTGTGGTAAGAAAAGTTGTAAAATGGGGCAAAATTCACTTAAGAAATGTCTCACTTAGCAACAGAAATTTTGGGCCCAATTGTGGTTATAAATTGAGGATTACCTGTAATTACATCAAAGGAGGGTGACATCCATGGACACCAATGTCTTAAACACCTCCCTTTGATATTCATCCAGTTCCTTTTTATTAAAAAAAACCCTAACAATACTCATATTTATTCAGTTATTATTATTGCTTAAAAATAATAAAATAATCAAATGCTACTTAGATAAAAAAAGTATTAACTAGGAAGCAGCATATTGCAAACCAGCTTCCTATTATGCAATGATAGAGAAAATCCTGGCCACCCACTCTGGTAGGTCTAATGATCTAATCATTCATGTTAGTGAAGAAATATTAAAGTACTTATAGTCAGAGCAGCTGTTAATTTGACGCAAATGACTTCTCTCTGAATTATCATTCAACAGACAGATAAGAGTTCATTCAATATGCAGATTTCTAGTAGAGAAGGAATCAACATCAAATGCATCCTAAATGATGCTGTATAATTAGCAGATTGTTGTATTTTATTATCAAATAAAACGGGGGGGGTTGTCATTACAAGTGGGGAGCTGACAAAGAAAAAATGAGTTGGTACTAACCAAATTACCAATTACTGATTAAAATTAATTGCCTCTAAACAAAACTACCTCATTAATAAAATAAATGCTGCAAATGCAGAAGAATTCATGTATTACATTTTTATCCTTCCACGGTCAAATGTGATTCTCATGATGTTTCAATTATTTTTCTCTCAAACACGCAAACCACCTGCCAGAGAAATACTCATTATACAAATACACACACACATACCTTATTGCTTAAATAGGAAAAATTAGAATTGGATGGGGAAGGGGTAGCTATACTGCAGGGGTCTCCAACCCCCAGTTCATGGACCGACACTGGGCTGTGGCATGCCAGAAACCAGGCCACGCAAAGCAAAGCCCCATCTGTGGGATGCAGGCAGCACAGGAAACTCTGGTCTCTGGAAAAACCTCGCTTCAGGGAACAAGACCCTGGTGCCCAAAAGGTTGGGGGCCGCTGGTATACTGGATTAAAAAGGAAATGGAATGAGGAAGCAAACTAGATGGAGAGGAACAAAATAAAGATAGCTAAACCAGGATGGGATGAAAAGAGAAAGAGTCCTCATTAAGCTTTACAGAAAGGATTAAAAATGTATTGGATAAGCAACACCACTTAAGTGCAGGCTAACCTTCAACATTATTTGTTCCCCCCATCTGTTATTTTCAAAAGTATCATTCTCCCCAGAGAATGGAATTCCCAGGTTATTATTTGGAGGAAAAACTGCAGTATGGATCTTCCTGTTTGGCCCAGCGGGATGATCAAATAGTCAGTATCCATTCAAGATAGGGGGAAGGTTCTTCAGGCCCAAAATATGATTATACTGACACTGGAAAATGGTGGTCTGCTTCAACTGGTGCAAAATATGGTGGCAGGATAGTTGTAGGTGCACCCAGAAGGATACAATTTAAACCTCTGCTCCATGAGCTATATGGGTTGCCCGTTTGTTCCCGGGTCCAATTCAAGATACTGTTTTTGACCTTCTAAGCCCGTGATGGTGAACCTATGGCACGCGTGCCAGAAGTGGCAAGCAAAGCCACTATTCCGGGCACACAAGCTGTCGCCAAACTCACCTGCAGCTACGCATGCACGCGCACTCCACCATGCCTCTGGTGCACATGCACGCAAATTCAGGGACCCAGCTGATCTTTGGAGCTCTCCTGCGCATGTGCGCATGTTTGTGCATGCGCTCAAGAGTACTGGTGTGCAGTGCACGTATGTGCTGATGGTGTTCGCGTGCATGCATTGCATGTGCGAAAACCACACACATGTGCAGATGGTGCAATTTCATGCACAGTGCACGGTGGGGCACACGCAAAAGCTGTGCACATGCGCAGATGGTGCAGTTGCACACACAGCGCATGGGGAGGAGCTGCACATTAGCACGGATGGCACGCATGTGCACAAAGTGTGCAACGCATGGACCTTCGGCACTCGGTGAGTAAAAGGTTTGCCACCACTGTTCTAAGCTCTTCATGGCACAGGGCCATATTATCTGACATCCCCACTTCCCCTCTCCCCACTTACTTCTCCCCATCCCATCAGATCTGGCAGAAGAGGTATGTTACAGGTCCCATCTGCTAAAGAATTCCATCTAACAAGACCTAGGAGAAGAGCCTTTTCTGCTGTGGCATCCATTCTTTGGAACATCATTTGCCCTGGGTGAGATTAGCCCCGATCCTATAGACCTTCCAGAAATCTCTCAAAATATGTTTTTTTTCAGCAGGCCTGGGGTTTGCTAAACCATCCGGGTATAACACGGAACCCACGAGCTGGCTGTATTGTAAGATTCTGATGCAATTTCCCACAATCTTGCTTATAGTTACATTATTTTTAACAGTCATTACTTAAGATTGTTTTAATTATTATTATTATTTTATTGTATACTATACATATCTGTATAGATCCTACATATCCATACATATATCCATACATATATCCATACAGATCCTACATATCTGTGGGATGGGTTGCTATTTAAAGTTCCTAAATATATTCATCTCATGTAAAATATGAGATGAATAATTTTGGTGAACAGGAGCCATAGAGGAGAAACATTTTTTTTTCTTTATACACACAAACCAAACACTGGCTATCTATCCATGTCCTAGGTTCTGTTCTTTTTTTAAAAAAAATGGTTTCATAATGACAAATGTACAGGGGCAGAGCAAGATCACAGAGGATCTATTAATAGTGTAGGAAGTCTTAAAAAGGAGCGAGGAAAGAAGACTATTACAATATCAAGTCCATCTGTCTGATTTGCAAGAGATGAAGTAAGTTGCACGAATTCAGTAGCCAGATTTTCCTCAGTAACTCAGCCTAAAGTCTCAGTCAATAAAAGTACACATGATAATACTGCAATGACTTAATGTACAAGGCAATTGATATCACAATGTATATATGTTTCTAAAATATTCTGATGCATGCTCAAAATGTTGTCTTTCAATGTATTTGTTCAAACCTACACAAGGTTAATGCCAGCATATATACAATAAATACAATTACCTTCATTTCTATTCCATTGCTTTCGGGGGGTTTGTTTTGTTTTGTTTTTTTGAGGGTTTTTTTGCCATGCATGAGTTTATTTATAGTCAGAAACCAAAAAACCATGTGTCAGATGTTTGTCTTATTTGACTAATCACATATCTTTCTAAAGATTTAATAAATGTTTGATAAGTAAAACTTACAGACAAAAGGGGTGGGAAGCAAAATAGAAATTTTATTTTACTTTACCAAATCAAAATGCACGGTTTTCCTTGACTCAGCCAGAGTAAAAAAAAATGCTGCTTAATTTCTACCTAATCACCAAAAGAGGGCACTAAAGTACAAACCATTGTATGAAGCTTCACATCAATATCCCAAAAACATACAGCATAGCAACACAATTAACCTCAATTTATGCTTAGATTTTTAAGATTCACACTCTAATAACATGTAAATGATTGTTGAGATATTGTAGCACATAATACAACCGAATAAGAAAATGCAGGTGGATTTAATTTGCACACTGATTTAAAATATTAAATCACTGTTATATTCTACAATAATCCACTATAAGTGAGGCAGTTTCCGCCAATTTGACAAACCCTAAAGCTTCTCCTTTTATTTGCAACTAAACCAGGGTCTGGTGCAAGCTAGGAAATCAAACCACATAATCTTGCTTACTGATTTATAGTTGAAACCCCTAAATAATAATAATAAACAAAAACACAATAAATGTACAATAAAAAGCCATACAGCAAAGCAAAGATGGAGAAAATCTTCCAATATAGTTGACATTATCCATGCAGCCGTGTAAAATAAAAACAAACCTCAAAACTTACAATGGTCTTAACAATAGAGCAGAATTCATCAACATTGATATTATTATTTCAAAGACTGTAACACAGATTTTTAATTCAAAAATGAAAATATCTATCTATATTATATGCAAAAATCCCACATTAAATAGACAGTCCATAACTAGGTATTTCAGGACTTCCAACAATGCACTCATCACTACTCTTCTTCTTTTCCTCTATTTTTGCCACATCCCAGGGATGAGGTCTTTTTATAATGTTGCTAAAGTAGAATATTTTAAGCCTGATCATTTGAGCCTTGAAACTCTGAGTTTGTTTATTTATTTGAAGATCTGTTTCTTTGTTTTTCCTCATTCTCCATAATACCCTCAGCAATCAGGGAGGAAACCATCCTCTCCATCCTAACTGTGGCAACATAGATCTTGTGATGCATTCCTCCAGTATATCTGGTCACTTACCTCTGGATGGTGCCACAATTATTCATACTTCTTGTCCTGTGCTTAATTGAGCATTATCTTTTCGTCTTATATTAATCTTCTTTTTCCATAATGAATGCCATATCTGTTCTTTCCCCAAAATGTTAACTTCCATTAATCCTTTTCTCTTTCGTTCTATTATGCCCTTCATTTATTTATTTGTTTGTTTGCTTGCTTATTAAATTTAATAATATAAGGTGACTCTGGGAGACTTATAATCACTTTTCTATAAGAATATCTGGTGAAAATCTCCCCATCCACTGGAATCTATTCATGCATTCTCTCCCTCCCTCCCTCCCTCCCTCCCTCTCGCAAATTAATAAGCCCATGAAGGAAGTATAATACTATACTGTTTCAATTCATAAAATCACTTATCAAAGAATTCTTAAAAATTTACAGAACAATTACAAAGTAGAATAGTTTCTAAATGACAGCTTGAAAAGCTGTTTGTTCTCCCTATCAAATTATCTGATCCCTGAAAAAGTTATGAATTCTGTCCCATAATGTAGCCAGTGACAACTTCAACTCCAGCTACAATGTATATACTCTGCTCAAAAAGCTCCTTAACACATTTGTTGGCAGGTTATATAACTGTTACCTAATAGTCTACAATATTTCCAGAAATTTCACCAATATTGTATTAAAATGGAAACTGTACTTGAAGACATCTGCAAATGTATTTGCAGACACTACAATTACTAACTTCATGACAGTTCCCCATACAGTGTGTGGGAAGCAGTAAGTTATAAAAAGAAGTTGTTTTACAAAAGATATTACAATGCATAATTATCAGAGTCCGCCATGCTGCATTGTGAAGGTCTTCAGAGAAATGTCTTTATACTTCTCAATTATTATGGTAGCTTTTAAGATTTGAGGGGGATTTTTTTTTACAGCAATTACATCCTGTAACAAGCTTGTTCCCTGGCATGCTGGCTTGTTCCACATAACTTTGTTCATCAAAAGCAGGCCTTAATATCACACAGCATGTCTAACAAGTGCTCTATTTACAGCTTATTTATTGAAGATATTGACCACTCTGTGCTAATTAATTCCCATGAAACTACGCTGGAATAAGCTCTTCTGGAACAGCCAAGTTTTATATGCAAAGATCTAACATATCTAAAAACATATGTAAATTCATCCCCAGATACCTATGAAAACACCTATGTAAACTCCACTACTGAGCAATAGCAGTAGCATTAGTAATACAAAAATGGCGATAAAAGCTTTGGAGCAATAGAAATAAATACAGTCAGCGATTTAAATATACAATATGCTTATAAACAAAGCCTTGAAAATCAAATCAAGGCTGGCAATCTTTCAGAGGATGAGAACTGCTGTACTTTCTATGATCACAGGATATAATAAAACCGAACTAGAAATGCCTATGAAAATAAGATAGGAAGGGCCAGCTATCATTATTTTTGCAAAACTTCCGAGAACTGTTAAATCAATGAAAAGCAATTAATTAAACTATTAAACATGATTCGCTATAAGTATGCAGCCAGCCCAAAATTAGCTGGCTGCAGACTTCTGGGAGTTGAAGTCCACACATCTTTTTTTTTATTTTTTTATTTTTTTTTATTTTTTTTTTAACAAACATCAATGCATGAAGAGTGTGGCACCTAGGTGTCACACATTCTAATACAAATAAAGCTAGTAAAATTAATCATAGTTATTACATTCAATCAACTTATATATTTCTAATAGTGATACACATTTATATTAAGTTGCAGTCTGTCATTATTCAATTATTCTATGCTTTTTCTTGTTATTGCTTTTATTTTAAAATAGCATCAGATTAGTGTATCCACTAATATTCCCCCTTCTCTGTTATTCTAACTTTTAATCATGTAATCCTTCATTAAAAGACATTTTCTTTCTATCCTACCTAACTTCTAGTCATGTCACCTACCTAAAAAAAGGAAGGAAAAAGAGAGAGAAAAGGAAAAGCAAATCAGAAAAACAACAAAAAAGAGAAATCATCTATCCATCATCTCTTGCCCACTTCAATATTTTAATTGCTATGCCTTTTTTTGGCTTGCCTCTCATATTCCTCTCTTGGATCTTTATCTCTGTCTGCATCTGCTGCTTCTTGCCTGTTCAATCTAGGTATTTCTCCAACCTCTACCCTCTTCCACTGCCTGGTTTCCAAAATTTCTGCCCAGCCCTCTATCTCCCTTTCAAAAGTATCTTCCCACTCTCTTAATATATTTTCCCCCTGATTTAATTAAAGTTGTCAAAGTTGAGAAACACTGTTCTAGAAGCTTTCTTTAAAAGGAATAAAGGCAATGAATGCTACAACTTCCTATTTAAACTATTTTTGTTGAAATAATCTAAAAACGTTTAGAAGCCTGAGCATTATCCAATAGGAACATTACTCCCCTGTGCATCACAACACCTATTTCTGCATAGAAAGCAAAATGCCAACATACAAACCAATTGAAGGGTTAACAGCTTACAAGTAATGAAATAAAACTTATTTCACCCAGAGCATAACTGGAATTGGTACCTTTATAAAATATACATAAATGACCGGTGTATATCTCAGAGTATACTAAAGTAGTCTGAAAAAAACCTGCAGGCAATACTTAGTAATTTTGGAAAGTTCATCCTGGAAATATTCCTCAAGCCTCATATGAAACAGATATTAGCAATCTCAGTATAGCCTATGGATTTACTTTGTTCTTCAAGTTAAAGATCCCTAAAATTCAAGCCAAGTGTAGTAATGAATTAAGCAGCCTAAATTCTCTTCAACCAGCACCCAAAGAAAATGAAGTATGCCATTCTTATCTAGTTGTTCTATGCTGAACACGAGGGAAGATCTTCTACCAACTTTGTCAGTGAGCCTGACAAGTTCTGAACTTGAGCCAGAGAGTCCAACAGCTGGCTAACTACAAGACTTCCTTGAGTAATTGTATCAGCCTTAAATAATACTGTGCAAAAAAAAAATCAAGTATTTTTTCCCTCTTAATTTTCATTCAGTTTGATGAAAGGGCATTTCTTTCCAAAATAAATTTTTAAAAAATTCAATGAAATTTTATGGAAGGAATGTAATATGCCTACAATTATTTATTTTCATGATGGCCAAGAAGGTGATATAAATGAATTGCTCTTTCTTGCTTACACACATCTTTCTTAAAAAATCAAGAAATTAGGAAGGAAAGACAGCTGGAGACTTCAGAGTGATAGAAATGTGTATAGCAGAACACTGATGATAGTATCCCTAACTCCGGTAATAATATAAGCTCCGAAACAATATAAGATCCAGAACAACATCCAAAAAACCTCAAAAGGGATTCTCTAATCCTCAGAAAATAAAATTGAAAAAAGAAACATGTTGAAAACTGGACCACAGATTTTAGCACAGAAATAACTATGAGTCAGTTCTATTAAGACAGTACCTAGCTGAAGTCCACATACCAGTTAAGGCAAAATATGGAAGGACACAGCAAACCTAATCAAATCTGAGAAAGCATACATGACCGAGCAGAAAATAATTACAACATGACTAATGAAGAAGTCACGCTAGCATGATTCATTTGTCTGAAAATATGACTGACAAATGAAAAGATTCATGCCAGAATGAACAGAAAAACCTTCCATTCCAAATATCTCTGCTGCATCAAAGAATGACACCAAATGGCTCGGAGGGCCAAAGAATCATGACTCAGTGATCAAAAGCCCAAACACCCATTCTGATGAAAATATTACGCAATGTTATCATCAGAAAATAATATTCCCAAAATCAAAACATAATCAGAATAAAAATCTATCTCTACGACTCCCTTCCAAGTAGGAAGTAAGCCTGTAATAATGTCTGGATTAATTAGTATTTGCTGGTTAAGAATCCAGCACATTATCTTCAGAGGTGGGTTTCAGCAGGTTCTGACCAGTTCTGGAGAACCGGTAGCAGAAATTTTGAGTCGTTCGGAGAATCAGTAGTAAAAATTCTGACTGGCCCCGTCCTTGTCTATTCTCTGCTTCCCGAGTCCCAGCTGATCAGGAGGAAATGGGGATTTTGCAGTATTCTTCCCCTGCCATGCCCACCAAGCCACGCATGCCCACCAAGTCACGCCCACAGAATCGGTAGTAAAAGAATTTGAAAGTCACCTCTGATTATCTTACTGAGTAGTGTGAGGGGAAAAAGGGCCAGTTAATTCACCTCCTCATTTAACTTTTTCTCTAATAATGTAACCTCTAGTTCTAACGTCTTCCCCATCCGCTTTCAACTACGTAGGGAGTGGAGAGGTTAGCTGTCTATGTTTTCTTTCACCTGCCCCAAGAGTAAATTACCATATAGAGCAGTGGTGAGTTGCCCCCAGTTTGGACTGGTTTGCAAGAACCGGTAGTAAAACCAGCGGGAGGCCCCGCCCCCTGCCCCGGATGTCATCATCGGTGATCTGCACATGCGCAGAAGTGCGATTGTGTTGCGAACCAGTAGTAAAGGTACTGTAAGTAGAACCCATCCCTGATATAGACTGCTACTTTCCTCCTTCTTCAGTTACAACAATTAGGCAGGGAATTCAGGATTATACCCATTTTTTTTTATCTGTGTAATCTATAAATGACCAGTCAGTACACAAACAAGAATAAGTATTGTAAGTAGTGAATGTTAATATTAACAAGGCACACAGCCAATGTGCAAATATGAGCTAGAAAAGCAGGAATGATTTCCTCCCTTTAAGCTTCAAATGTTATGACAGACTCAACATAATTCAAGAGTTCAGGGGAAAAGGCTCCCTTCCAAAGAATTGATGACAATCTTGCTCAGATATAAGTAGTGGCTTGCCTCCCTTGGCTTTGCAGTGCAAAGGTCCAACTGCAGGGGAAATTCTTATGAAGTATCAGTGGCAAATGACATTCATCCGTGTCAGAGGAATAGGATTGCTATGTGGAGTGAGGACATGAAGGAAGATTAGTGGCAAACATGAAATAATGCTATTTGTCATTCTGAGTTGATTTTCCAACACACTCCCTCCCTCCTGAAGAAAGTTAGCACCCACCCCTCTCCTAGAAGAATGAAATATTTTGAGAAATATTAAAAAGGCAGAATATTATAATTTCCCTGGATGAGAAAAAAGAGGGAGAAAGCAGCCCCCATCTTTCTTAATAGCCCTCAGATATCAGCACTTAAGAGATAAAGAGCTTATTGAAAACTACATCGCTCTATTCATAAGCAAATACGTTCACCCAAGAGCTGAACCAGGACAAAGCCATTAAGCCATAATAGGAATTGCCCAACATCTTTTCAGAACACAAGCCTCTTCATTGCATCATCTCAGCAGTCCAAACTTCAACCAAACTTAGCTCAGACAAACACCTAGGATTTGTATTTTGCCTATAGAGCCCACTATGACGCCTACATAACCCCTACATGGCCCCATGGGAGTCTGACAACAACCTATAGAATACATGTTCTTGCACAGGAATAGGAAGCTCAAGTGCAAAACCTTTTATACCTTATAAGGTATAAAAAAAAACCCACTCTGAACTCCATGTGGTCAGCTGACCAGAACCCATGTGGTTCTGCTTCATCATTAAACCTTCTTTCCAATCAGCCTCCATGTTTCCAATGTCTTTCTCCTGGCTTGGAACTGAACCAGATGGATATTTCTTCCCACACTCCCTTTCTCTCTGCCTTTGAGTCAATGCTGTCTCCTGATGACTGTCCCTGCAGTTTTCTTGGCATAGTTTTAGAAGAGGTTTGCCTTGACTTCTTTTTAAATCTGAAAGTGGTTGGGCCAAGATCACCAGCTGGCTTTGTGCCTAAGGTGGGACTAGACCTCACAGACTCCTGGTTTCTACATTGATGTCTTAATTACTACACCCAACTGGCTTTCCTTTCTAATACTGATATGCACTAAATTGAGTGTGCAATCTCTTTAGAATGGGAGGGCAACAGGACATTCCTAAAAAAACCCTAAAAGTTTCACATTTTTATCTTCTTTGGTTACTTGCAAATTTTTGCATCAGGGAATGAACATTTTCACATGTACTTTCTTCAAGCAGTGTGAGTAAATATTAAATAAAGTTAAGGATGTAATAAATTTTCCAATATGGGGTTCAGAGCGGTTGGTTTTAATGTTTCAATATAATTAGTGAAATTTTAAGACAATACATTTGGTTTTTCAAACGCAGCAGCATCCATGCAGTTCTTTATTTAATCAGACCTGCAGACATTTGCCAATGACCTTTCTCGACAAAGCAATGCAAGATTTGCTTTTTTTTCTTACTGCTATTAGCGTCTTAAATCTGACTTTAGCAGATAAGTTAAGTAAGGGTAATTTCCATTTTTAAAAGCTTTAAAATACAACAAATAAAATGTTCCCAGATAACTTGTTCTTCTCCATTTAGAGAAAACAAATTCTCATAACAAAGACAAAAAGTGAAGCTTGTGCCACCTCCTTCTTATTAATACAGTTATAAATATGTATATATAAACATATAAAACCCACTCTACAGAAAGTATTTTTAAACCCTTTTTACCTATTGATCATTTGGAAAGATATCCTTCATAGATCTCATGACATAATTATATAGAGTTGTGCCAGAAGCAAAGATCAGGCCTAGCAGAAATGCTATTAAAGGTAACCTCACTGCATGGGAGCAGCACTGCATGGGAACAGCAAAATCAAACACTCAGATTAATACTGTGTTGGTATATAATGTGTTTAACAGTTGATTCATTACAGCAGTGCAGTTTTGGATTATATTTACTAGAAAAATATACTGGAGGTCAGTAAGGTGAAAGTTGCTTAACCTACTGCAATTCTAGATGTAAGATATAGTTGTTTCACTGGCATTCAATATACAGCAGGCCATATTCAGGTTAACTGCAGATTATATGATTCTTCTTTAACAAGCAGCTGAAAATCTTTATTTAATTCTTCTCACATACAAGCAGTGAAAGAAGCTTCCATAAATCACTTTAAATTTTTTACAAACCAATGAAGGTTATTGAGTAAGGAAACATCAACATTTTAAAGATATTATCTAACATAATTTCATGCTTATGATCAGTGGGTTTAAGTCCATTTAGGAATATAGAATGGAAAAACACACCACAATTCAAAAAAACCTTAATTCTTCCTCATTTCCTACATACAGAGTTTCGGAAGAGTAATTTCCTGTCATTGCAAAATATTGTTTTAGAACAAGAGTTTCAAACTCATGGCGTCATGTTGCCATCACATGACGTTTCGTGACATTTTTCCCCTACGCGGAGCTGGGGTGGGAGTGGCCTGTGTGTAATGCACCTAGCCTTCTGGCCGCCAGTTTGACACCCCTGTTTTAGAATATAGATTAAACAGTTTGTATTCAGCTATTCCAGAAGCCCGATGTTGAATTACATGAAATAATAAATGACAGATGTCAACTGAGGGGAATTTCCTTCTGGACTTTAATGAAACAGGAAGGAAATATTGGGCAGGTAAGAAATAGCAGCAATGAAAATGACCGCCACCCCCCCCAAAAGGGATTTTGGTATCTGTTCTACTGAATCACCTTTGTATAAGGTAAGGGTATCTATTTTGTAATCGTTTTTCTATATGATCCCAAAACCAACATCCTCTATGTCACAAAACAAAAATTTGAAAGCATGAATGGAAGAGGAAAACTGACATTTCTCCAACTTTTACTCTATGCTTTAGGGGCCTAAGCAACAGTGGAATTTTCAAAATATCTGAATTCCAACTTCCAGAATTTCTCAGCCAGCATGACCTTTGTTGAGCATTGTGAAAGCTGAAGTCCACCCACTGAAAAGTGCAAGTTAAGAAAGGCTGCTTCAGAGAGTAAATCGGAAGGCATGGTGCCAAAATCTATAGAAAAAAAAATTAGATGGAAATTGCCAATGTTCAGCAAGAGGACTCGGCAAAATAAAAGATGTAATAGCTAAGGATAAGCTAAATAAGGTTATAAGATAAATAGGATCTATAATTTTAAGATGGCAATAACAGGTTGCATATACAAGCAGGCATGAGATTTAGTGAATTGGGTCTTGATGGCTCCCAAAGAGAGACTCTAAGCTTCCACTCCAATTCTACTGTCCTTCTTTAGAACAGATGCCATAATAATGCTACTACCAGCCTCTTTCCCAGTAAAACACCTCTCTACAGGTAGTCCTCAACTTACTACCACAATCAAGCCCAAAATTTATGTAGCTAAGCAAGACATTTGTTAAGACATCCAATAAAGAACTCACAGTTTCATGTGGCAGCATGTTGCTGAAGTTGAAAGAAAATACAGTATTGACTTCAGGTGCCATTTTCTAGAGTAAATATCTCTTAACAAGGGAAGTATTCAATAGGCATTTAAGAGGCTGACAACACTAAGCATAGTTTCTCTCTCTCTCTCTCTCTCTCTCTCTCTCTCTCTCTCATAAGGACCTCAGGGGTTAGGATAGGAATATACTGAAGAAAGCAATATTTTATTAACATAAATAAATACAATTTATTACTAGGAATTCTATAGTTTAGGCTCAGGTTTGTCAGGGCTTTAAACAAATTAATAGCAATACCTAAGGTAAATCTAAAAACGTATCTAGAAGTTGATAAGAATGGTAAATGGTAAATTTATTTTCAAAATATCCAATCCTTGTTAATAATTTGCAATCTATATAGGAACTGCCCCAGAAAGACTCAGTCTACAACTTGGGTTTTTTTCTGGACTCACAACTCCTGTTCAAGGAACAGATGGCAGTTGCAGCTAGGACTTCATGTTGTGCATCAGTTGTAGCCTTTCCTACACTCAGTTGTTCAATCCCATGACATCTCATGGCTAGACTATTGTAATAGTCTACATGGGGCTACTCTTGAAGAGCATTTGGAAGCTACAGCTGGTGCAGAGTACAGCAGTGCAGGCAGTTTGAGGGGGGGGGCAAGAATGGCCCCTGTAACACCACTGCTCTACAAGCTGCATTGGTTACCAGTCTGCTTCCGGGTGCAATTCAAGGTGTGGGTGATCACCTTTAAAGTCTTTCATCGCATGGGTCCAGGTTACTTGAGGGACTGTCTCACCCCACCGGGATTGGCGTTTACCCACTCATGCCAGCAGAGGAGTCATGCTGCAGGTCCCGCCAGCCCGAGTATTCTGGCTGGCAGGGTCCAGGAGGAGGACCTTCTCTGCTGTTGGTCCTGCCCTCTGTAACATTTTGCCCACTCCCCCCCCAATGTGAGGTTGGCCCCAACCCTCCTATTTTGTCATAAGGACCTAAAGATGTGGGTGTGCTAGTCAGCTTGGGGTCCCAGTGGGGGAAGAGGCAATGGAGGTAGTTGTCAGCCTCTTTGATGCTTGCTTGCTGTCA
>JANHZT010009734.1:5269-17791 GCA_032468215.1 Stegonotus admiraltiensis | reverse complement strand
GGCTGAGTCAACCTTGAGCCTGGTGAGAATTGAACTCGCAGTAACTGCAGGCAGCTGGAAGCTAAATACTACCTTTTAACAGTAGCATTAGTCTGCTGAGTCACTCAGGCTCCTTCTCACTTTCTTTTTATTTATATATTTATTTATTTCTTTTGATTTATATAGGCCTCTGGGTGGGGAAGAGAATTTAAATAGAAACTGCAATATAACAAATTACAAACATTTAGCAGTGCTAGACATAACAATTCAAAACAAAAAGGGCATCTGAGACTAAAAAGCAATGCTGTATAAAATAATATTTTAAGGATGTGAGAGAGCCATGTGGGAATTGGTTAATTTTCTGTTTCATTCTTCCGCCCTGTGCATTTGGGGACGTTGGTTGTGGTGTGATATATGATTTTGGACAGAATGTGGGGCACTTTCCAGCTTCTCCTACGATCGGGTCTGTTGCATTACTTGCAGAGGTGGGATTCAGCCGGTTCTGACCGGTTCCAGTGAACTGGATGTTAATTTTACATCCAGTTTGGTGAACTGGTAGTTCCAATGACTGACTGGCCCCACCCCACCCTGCCCCGCCCCTTCCAGGAGTCCCCATATGGTCTGTTTTGGATCCCAGGTAAGTGGAGGGGGCACGTGGAGTCCAGGGAGGTGGAAAAACGGGCCCTCCTGTGGAACACAAAAATGTGCCTATTTCCAGCCTGCAGAGAGGCTCTGGAGCCCAGGGAGGTGGAAAAAGCCACCTGTTTTTGCTCCCAGGGGGGTGCAGGAGGTGGAGTGCTGCCTGTCACACCCCCTGAGCACACCCACCATGGCCACACCCAGTCAGTCATTAGGGCAGAGAACCGATTGTTAATTTATTTGAATCCCACCACTGATTAGTTGAATATAACTGGATTTAACACTTTGGGGAGGTATGTGTTAAATTGGTTTTGGGCATAATCTTCCTGAGTTCCAAAATAGTCTAATGAAAATTGATTTTTTTTAAAATCTCAAACCCATTAGAATTTTCTTGTTTAAAGATTGATTTGTTGAAGTTTTGTACATATCTAAAGTTAAGAATCTGATACTGTACAATACTAGGAAACTTTTGAGATTGGAATTATTTCTACATTTGTGTTACACCATTATTTGTGGGGAGAGGGACACTTTTTAACCTGTAGTTATTTTTGATAGGTTTTAGCTTTTGTATGTATAGTTTATTTTATAAGAGTTTTATGATCTACATGCTGGTCAACAATAAATGAATCAGATCAGGAGGGCATTGTATATGATTATCTTTGATCAATTTCAAGAAGATATTGGATTAGTTTCTCTAGATTTGCATAAGACTTTTGATCTAGTGGAATGGGCCTTTTGATTTGAAGTTCTTCTCCAAAGTCAAATTTTTGAAAGATTCATATTGGTTATAAAGTGCCTCTATATCACAATTGATGTTGTGGTTAGAATGAATTGCCATGCTATTGCCACAAGAACACTATTTTGGGAAAGCCGACAATTATAGTGCCCCTCTTTCTCCCTTTCTCCTTGCTGCAGAGTTGACTATTTTGTTGAATGTATTATTAGACCTAAAATTTTATACCTAAAGAGTGTTATTTTTTTTAAATCGACAATATCTAATAAATAAAAATTAAGTTGATGGAACAACTTATTAAGGAGCCATGGTGGTACAGTCCTGATTGGCTCAAGGTTGATTCAGCCTTCCATCCTTCTGATGACCCAGATGTTGGGGGCAATAAGCTGACATTGTAAACTGCTCAGATAGTTCTGTAGAGCTCTATGGAGTGGTTATATAAGTCTAAGTGCTATTGCTATTGTGGCATTTGCTCTTTTTTAACTTATACAAATTCTAGTGTGAGGGTCAACTAAAACAACATTGGTATGCTAAACGATTCCAGTTTATGTACACCTAATGTTGCTTACACTATGCGGGCTGAATCCTAAATGTTCAAGTTTCAAATTTCTGGTTATAACAAGAAATTATGATATATTAGAGACTAAAATGACACTGGATCTTCACTCTTCAGAGCATTCCCTTTAGCCACTCAAGGACTACCTGCAGTGAATTTGCTGAATTCCTGTTCCACCAATGCTCGTTCACGTCATAGTATCTCTCCTGAGGAAATGGGATCAATTAAGATTCTTTAGTGAAACCTCAGATAAGCAGTTCTCTAAGTGGCAACATTGTTGGGTTGCTCCCAGTTTGGTCTGGTTCTATAGAACCTGTAGTAAAACCGGCAGGAGGCTCCGCCCACCCACCACGATGTCATCATGAGTGATCTGCGCATGTGCTCCCGCTGCGAACCGGTAGTAAAGGTAAGTGGAACCCATCCCTGAGTGGCAAACACAGACTTCTGTTTCCTCTTAGCCAGGTGTCATTCATACATCCTTCCATACAGTGCTAGGTTTTCTCTCCATAGCCATACTAATGATGGTGCATACTAATGATGGCATATTTTAGAACTGAGCAATTCTAAGAGAAGAGATATGAGAGGGAACCCCTGCTTTACATGGAAATATTTCCTGTAGATGGATATATTGAATGTAATGTGAACATACAATGTACTTAACAGAAAAAAGAAACTGGGTAAGAGACTTCTGAAAAAGACTCTTTGATGATCAATTATAGTTTGAGATGCTATTGATATCCAGTTTTTGTTCTATGTCAAAAATATTTACAAAAATATAATATAATCTTAATTGTATTTTATCATTAACACCCTCACACCCCCACACACCCCCACACACCATATAAACAGAAGCCACAGAATTCTTGTAGCTGGTTTTTGCCACCTTTTTGCTCCTTTGTTTTTACTGTAGTTCATTTTTTAAATTTTTTTTCTGTGGCTTTTACTTTGTGAACCACCTGGAATCTCAAATTCAATAAAAAATAATGAATAAATAAGGTTACAATGTTGACCATGAAAAATCTACATGCTAAGCATTCTGGAACACTTTATTACTTCACTGAGGGAACATTTCCTTATGTTCACATGGCTTAAGGTCAGTTAAAAAAAAGGCTACTATGATAATTAATTGTTTCTTTGTGCTTGGGTGTGGATTATTTGACAGGGACAATAAAGATTTCAAATATAGATACTTATATTGAGCACAAATTCTAAGTTAGTTATTTCTTAGAAAGTAAAGTATTGAAAATATGAGTCTAATAATTATTTTGAGAGGCAAGACTCTAAAGGGACCAGCACATATTTGTCAACAGTCTTTTCATCTTTGGATTTACATAATGATATGGCTGGGTCCCAATCCATTGATTCCTCCATTCTCCCAGGAACGTATGTTACATATCCCTTATCACCTCATAAGCATTAGACATTACTATTTCACTACTAAGTGAAGTGGGATTTATTTTTCAGCCCCCTCGTTGTAGCAAGGGAGCAGGAGACAAGATCTCTGAGGGAATATTTGTGCTTCAGATAAACGAGTTGGAAAAGATGTGGGCTTTGCACAGCTTCTGCTGGTCTCTTTTAAGGAGCACTTTGTGGATCATAGCAGGGCTACAAGTGAAGGGATAGTTTCAAGTTGCAGTAAGAGTAGTTTTCTGATGATGGTTCTTTCAGGCACATCTAGGAAGAAGTCTTCAGAAAGGGCTGAGCTACACATGACATGCAATTTTGGTAGTTGGATGAAGTTTGGAGACAGCATAGGGAGAGGTTTAGGGAGCATAGAATGGGCAGGTAAGGGTGGAAGACTAAATTGAGAGAAGAACCACAAAGGGAAGATGGGCATAAATTATCAAAAAGTTCTGCTAAGGTAGGTATTAGTTATTTGCAAGAATGCTAGAATAAAGAGTTAGAACATCCCGTAGTAATCAATCAGTGCCTGAACCCTTATAGACTATCAAAATATAGTTTTTGTTTCATGTTTAAACTTTTTATTCAAGTTTTTGTTTCATGTTTAAACAATGATGCTGCGCTGATATATCTTTAGACAAAAGGATTGGCTGTTATGTTGGAATTATTAAGCAGAGAAAGAGCACTTATTCATGATAATTGTCTGTCTCTCATCTATCTGATGGCACCAAAATCTATATTTTAAGTCTTGGTATGTGTACAATCCCCTCACATTTGGTTTCACAGAGTTTCAGCGTTGTAGAAGAAGTGTAGAAATTTCATTATCCCATTTCTATAATGGGATATGGTCATGTTTGGTCATGTTTGTCCTTCCTCAACTTTAGTCTGAGATTAAGAGACCCAATCACTGTTCTGTCCCCTAACCATTTGGGGTTTGGGAGCTGATATCTTTTCTAGTTCTACCATATCCTTTTTTGCTGGTAGAGACCAGATGTGTTTATAGCATTAGCATGGTCTTAACATAGATTTACGAAAGGGCATTATTATATTGGCAGTTTGCCGTTCAAATCTGTTCTTATTAAGTATTTTTTTACAATAACTGTACACTCATTCCATTCATATATACATGAAATTGGGGTACAGCATTTAAAGCTGGAGGAAAAAATGCAGTTACTGTAAGCATTAAAATTACATATACTGATCAATGGTCTTAATTTTTATATAAACTGGTGATAATTCATGGTTACTGAATCTATTTCACTGCGAGGGATTATTTCACTGCAAGGGATTTTAATTAACCAGATTTATCACCATTTCCCAAGCATTTATAGTTGTATTAAACAATTATCTACCTAAATGTTATAACTTTTAGAGTATCATATACCTGTGAAAATTTAAAAAATTGTGACCAGCATCACATACTGTATCTTACATACTGTATCTCACAGACATGGTTGCTTTTTCTAATGGTTACCCCTATTTGTATCTTTGGGTGGAAGAAGTATGGTACTGCCCAATACTCTGTGATCACTGCAGTTTTTGCAAAGGGAAAACTTTGCAGGTGTGCATATTCTCCCATAATCTCCATCATGCAGGTGTCATATATTGTAGGCTTCTTTCCCTTTTCAAATATTGAACTGAATGCTGAGAATATAAGAAAGCGAGAGTTTTTTTCCCTACATAATGGGATGCGTTGGCGAAATTGTCTCACGATGTTTGTGTAAGATTTATAAGCACAATAATTTTTTTTTGTTCCTCATGTATGTATACAGGTCCTTGTCCAATGAATATATCCAATGAAACAAACAGACAAACAAAAAAGCATCATGATGAACCAAACATCTGTGACTGAATTCCTTCTGCTTGGTCTTTCCAGAGGCTTGAAGATCCGTCTTTTTCTTCTTGGACTTTTTTCAATTGTCTATCTTCTGACTCTGGTGTGCAATACAATCATCCTGATGCTCATTTGGCTGGATGTGCGACTCTATACCCCCATGTATTTCTTCCTGGGCCAACTTGCCTGTGTGGACATCTGCTATACTTCCAGCACAGTACCCCAGATGTTGGCTAACCTTCAAAACCCAAGACAAACCATCTCATTGGCTGCCTGTGCCATACAGATGCATATTTTCCTGGCATTGGCTATTACTGAGTGCATTTTACTTGCAGTAATGGCATATGATAGGTATGTAGCAATATGCCATCCACTGCATTATGTCTGCCTCATGAATAAGACAGTGTGCATGAAATTAGCCTTGATTTGCTGGACTACTGGTTTTTTATTGCCAGTGGTCCATACAGTTCTTACCTGGCAATTGCCGTTCTGTGGTTCTAATTTGATTGATCATTTCTTTTGTGAAATGCCGGCTTTGCTGAAGCTAGCATGTGCTGATACCCAAATGGTTCAAATGGTTACTTCAGTAGGGTGCATTTTCACCTTACTTATTCCCATCTCTTTTATTTTGGTGACTTATATCCACATTTTAGCAGCCATCTTGAAAATCCAATCTGCACAAGGACAGCGCAAAGCTTTCTCTACATGTGGTTCCCATATGACAGTTGTAGTGCTTTTCTATGGCAGCGCTATATTTATGTACATGAGACCAGAGTCCAGCCATTCCCCAGGCCAGGACAAAATAGTCTCTCTTTTCTATAGCATTGTCACACCCATATTCAATCCCATGATATATTGTCTAAACAGCAAGACAATGAAAGATGCATTTCTAAAAATGCTGCAATGATGTAACTTTTGAATGATGATTAGATAAAAAGGACTACTTTTTGAGCTTTAATACCATTACTCAAATAGCAGTCTCACTCTGGCAATGGAACAAATATAAGTTGTAATAAACAATGGTCCGCATTATTATTACTATTGATTAGAACTAATTAAAAATAATCTATATGAGTTTTTACAAGTGATTGATTGATTAAGTAATTCTTCATAAATATTCACATTAGAGAAATTATGGGTGATTTTTGATTGAGCCCATTTCTCCCTTGAATAGCATCTGCATATGGAGCAAAATTTCCCTTTCCCTGTAGACCAACGTGATTATCCTCACAAGTTTTAAAGCATTGGGATGTCTTCTGAGAAACATTTTGGAAACGCACAGGATGCCTCTGTACCAGGTGGAGGAGAGTGACCAGGACAGGTTTAGTCTACTGTGCAAGTAACAGCCTGCTCACAATGAGACACTATTGCAAAAAACAATTCCTTTGATTTTAAGTGATAAATATAGATGTTACATTAGGTGACTTCTTAGAGGAAGTATTTCCTTAAATGCACTAAAGCAGGAAGTGTTTATACAAAAATGCTCCCTGTTGTATATTTTTAATTGACGCAACAGTTCTTTTTTGAAAATAAAAAATCTGTTCTCTGATCAAGAAGAAAACTTTTAATTAACTGAGTAATCAGTAATATTTCCACAAAGTACAATTTATGCTTTCTTCCTGGTTTGGATTCCATTTATCAATAAAGGACAATATTTGTAGCTCAGGGTTGAAGTCCAAAAACACTAGGGAATGCCTAGAAGCCTGGCACTCTGACAAATCAGCCATCCATAGAGACATAGACATTAACAACATGTTAGGAAAGAAGAGTTTAAAATACAAGTGTATGCAGACGATTTTGTTTTTAAATTGGAGGAGCCAATGACTTCGGGGCCAAATTTGCTAACAAGTATTTATTTATTTATTTATTCAATTTATATGCCGCCCTTCTCCAGAGACTCAGGGCAGCTTACAATGCGTTAAGCAATAGCCTTCATACTTTTGTATATTTTTTATACCAAGTCAGCTTATTGCCCCCACAAACCGGGTCCTCATTTTACCTACCTTTGAAAGGATTGAGGAATTCAGCGCAGTAGCAGGTCTACAAATTAACAGAGACAAAACCAAATTACTTGTTAAAAATCTTAAGGGGACACAGAAATTGGAGACAGAGAATGTGATGGGAATACAAATAGTTAAAAAGGTATTTGGGCATGTGGTTGACCCCAAAATGCTCCTCTATAAAGAAGAATAACTATGATAAACTCATCTTGCAAATGGAACAGGATCTAGATTGGTGGAGGAAAATACAGCTATCCCTGCTAGGAAGAGTGGCAATGATAAAGGCACACGTGTTACCAAAATGGATATATCTTTTCCAAACGGCTCCTACAAGATTAGAGAAAAAGGTTTTTTAGTAAAATGGATCTGATAACTGGAAAATTCATATGGCAAGGGAAAAAGCCATGTATTAAAAGGAAAATTATGCAGGGACATAAAACAAGGGGAGGTTTGGGGCTCCCCAACTGGGAGTGGTATTATCAAGCTTCCTGCCTGGTTTGGGTAAAAGATTGGATAACACTGAAGAGGAAGCGTATATTAAAAATTGAAGGCTATAATCTGCAGCAGGGATGGCATTATTTTCTCTGGCCAATCAAAACAGGACAGCACAAATATTTCATGAATCACTATGTAAGGGGATGTTTGATTAAGGTATGGGATAAGATCAAGAGAATGATGTATAGTAAGGTTCCATATTGGTTTGTGACCCTTGAAGTGACTACATACCCACCTCTATATAATTTGGATAAACCTGTGATGTACAGGGAATTGTTGGATGGTGGGGATAACCAGAATTAAACTCTGCAGCCATAATGATCAAATGGCAAGTCCACAGACCTTTACAAAATATATAACTAAAGTGGCAAGTTCACATATTCTCACAAATTATGGTGAGATTTCATAAATAGACAATCTGACTTCTGAATAGTCAAAGGGACGGACTTTGCAGAGAAATCTGCTTATTCCAACATCACCCATGCAGCAGCAGAAGCTGTTACTAACAGGAAGTTGCTAATAACACCTTAGCCATTCGAAACAAATTGGGGAGAAGAACGGCAATGTCACCTGTATGTCCATGCAGTGCGTATTTTCCTGGCTGTGCCGGAGCAAATGTAATTAATCTACTCTGATTTAAAAAAATGATGCTGATGGAAATTATTGATGGATAGATAGTAAATGTTTAATGCACAACTCTATTCCAGCTGACAATACAGCTTCACAAACAGCTGTTACTATTCCCTGTATGGCAGTTTCTTATAGGTGCCCCTCATGCTAAGGATTGATTGACTGTGGTTACATAATCCAGGTGTGCACTGGGAACCAGGAACTATTTCTTTCCATTACCAAAATGTCAAAACCACACTGAGAGGTCTTTATGCATTTATTTGAAGCATGCTGTAAGGGATAGATAGACGGAGAGTCTTGCCTCATAAATGGTGGAGACTATTGGAAAGGGAACAAAATCCACACTATTCTGAAGAATTGCCTAGCTGCAGTTCCAACAAGGTGGTTGTATTCTCTGCCATTGCAAAGAGCTGCCCCAAGTGAAGCTACATGCAGTAGTTCAAATGAATGATGCCAAAGCATGGATCACTCCTTTGTCCAGGAACAGCATATTCATTAAAATGGTCAAAAACTCTTTTAGGTTCAGCTTCCACCTACTCTTCCAGCAGAAGCCATAAACCTTCAGAGTAGATTTCAGGGAAAGTGTAAGCCCATCTAGAGCCATAGCTGGAATATCCATGTCTTCTGTACTGACAGTAACGTTGTCTTGCTACGATTCAGTCTCAGCCAGTTTCATCCCATCCAGTACCACATAGACTCTAGCAATTCTCTGCTGCAGTGTCTACTCAGCCTGGGATAGAAATGTTAAGCTAGATATCATCAACATGTTTATACCAAATCCCTGACAGGTCATTATTCCAAAGTCTTTGTGCAGATGTTAAACGTGAGAGGGTCAATTTCTGGAAACCCAAGGGCTCAACTGCTCCTCCTGCAGCTAAATCACATAGATCTACCAGGAAGGATCAGAACTCCTGCAGAAGAGTTTCTCCAATCTGCAACTCTCACAGGTGGCCCAAATGAATACTATGATTAATTGTATTAAATACTACAGAAAAATCTCAAATAAAAAGAAAAGGTGTGGTGTACCCCTGAAAGTTTTGCTACAGGTCATCCACAAGAGCAACCAATCTGGTTTAAGTTTTTTGTGTTCAACTACAGTTTTCTCCCCTACAGGACAAGTACTGATTAGCCAGTATTTCTTTAAATTCTAGGCAGAAATATTGGAAATATGTTAGGGAACATTAGTATCTTTGGCTCCCAGTAGATTTAAAAACAGCCAACAAATTGTAGGTGTGTTTCAACTGGATTCAATGGTTTGGCAGATGGAAAGGCTGATTATATGAAGAGCACTCATAGTAGTCATATTTTGAGAGGATCCTTTGACTTCAGTAGTTCTCTGCTGTATATATGATGGTCCACACTAGTGTTTCTCAGCTTTAGCAACTTTAAGATGAGTGGACTTCAATTCCCAGAATTTTCTAGCCAGCATGGCTGGTTGAGGAATTCTTGGGAGTTCAAGTACACTCAAAGTTGGTAAAACTGAGAAACACTGGTCTAGATCCAAGTGGAGGTCTCCAGGGCACCACACAGCAATTTTTGTTATGAAAGCTGCACTGAACTTGAGGTCTCCTTCAGAAGAAGCATGTGTTTTGCCACTGAACCGCTAGTTCCTCCCAGAGCAACAGACATTTAAAACTGAACTGAAGAAGTCTCTCTGCCCATAAATAAAAGCGGGAAGAAATACTGCATGCAATACAGGCAAAAAACAGAATAAACGTTTCCACAACATTACAATTAACAGGTGGGTACATTTCACTACAGTCTTTGTATTTTTTAATTGAAAATCAGTACAATGGTTTGGCAAAAGTTTTAACAGATATACGGTATATATTTTAAGTATGAAATAGAATACAGTACCAACAGAAAAAAAGATAAATAGTGAATATACAGGAAAAAACATATACCTATGGTAGATATATCACATGGTAATTAAAGTAAAATAAACGTAACAAAAAAGAGAAAACAAATTAAGAAAAAAAAAGATTTTTAAGATCCATATTATTATAGCCATTAATAAAAATATAAAATTAATACAGTCCTTATGTTTATCATTAAACCTATGCTATAGAGAAAGTTATTGCTTCACTTTTCATCTCTGGCGCACTGAGACTTTCCAAAAATAGACAACAGACTCAATCCTGGATCCATTCTTTAAAATTACAAAGGCAAATTTCTTTACATGAAGGTAAAAGTATCTTCTTTGCCATGCTGCAATTTCAACAGAGTCAAAACTCTTCATAAGATAAGAGATTCCATGCTTTAGCAATACAGTTTGAGATTATATTAGGATCCTTCACTTTATTTCATCTCAAAATTATACTAATGTATATAATAAACTGAAACCAAACTGATTCTAGTTGGACAGGATCAATTCTTAAATTTCTTGCTATGCCAACAGGAAAAAATCTGATGTGTGATCCTTTTCAAACAAGCAGATAAATCCAGGCTTATCAACTGCATAAGAAATAAAATACAGTAAAAGAATTGTTACCTCCATTTAGGATGGTTATTAGATAAGTTTTTACAACAAAGAAAATGAGAAAGCAGTTTGTTAAATATTATTTTACATTATAAAATAAACCGACATCTGATCTGGAAAATGATCAAACAATATTTGAACAAAACTTTGCATGCAAAATTTACTGATCACAAAAAGAAGTTTTTAATTATCCTCTAATGAAAGAGATTTTAGAAACCTGTGTCTTTTCTTAAAAATAATTTTAGCAAATAGTCAAAATTTATGTCTCATGAATTTAAATTGGGGATATATACATACTATTTATTTACATTTATATATTATGTACTGACATAAAAGTCTAACATTTTATTCCATAGTGAAGAACCTTTGATTTAAAAATACAGAGTAAAAATACTTACATGCCTCTCATCTTCACTATTTTGTACATGAATGTCAAATTTTCTAACTGAACTTAGGCAGCTAGAAAATTTAGCATGCAGCCAGGAGGGAACATCTATGAAAAACTTCATAGCAAGCAGGCAACCTAAAAGAATGTTTAAAGTCATCATTTTCTTTTTTTAAAAATAATGTTTTATTATTACACAATATGAGAATCACATAACATACCACATATAGATATCTCCTCTTTTTTAAAAAGTGTTTCTTCATGGTCGTCTTTCCATTTTATATTCTTCTTCCCATCTCTCTCTTACTGTTTCATTTCCCCCCCCTTGTCTTTTTTCCTTTGGTTACATTGTATTTTCCAACTCAGATAATCTTAATTTTATACATTTCTATACACTTGTTAAATACAAATTTTTTACTTTTTATTTATAGGGTTAATTTTATACATTTCTATATAATTGTTATATACGTATTTTATATTTTTAAGTTCTTCCCTGTAGTTATTTGTATTTATTTCTGGACTCAAGCCATTCATACCATGAATGAGTGAAGAAGTGATAGAAAAAGTTTTAGAATGTGCTGAGATGGACAAATTAACAAAAGAAATTAAAGAAAAAGAAGAGACAGATTACTATAAAATAAAGCCATCATTTTCATTTCTTCCGCAAAAAATAATAATTGGGTTTCTATTCTCTCAATGAGTCTACATAAAATATCAATATAAGCAAAATCTTACAATTCTTACAGAATTACAGTTGATTTATTCTGCAATCATATTTTTTTTTTGCAAAGCCTTTTCTTGACACTAGAAAAAGCAAAAGGAGAAGAATTTACATAACAAAAAAGTCAGTAATGAAAGTAAACCGGTCCAGAAAAATTGCTTTTCTGTACTGAAATGCTCAGAAAATGTTTATGCCGTTACAATTTGTTTCAGATTTAAGCAATAACCAAATATATGTATGTATGTATTTTAGTAAATTCCCATGATTCCTAAAGAACAGCAAACCTCTCATGTACACTATTTTTCATGGTCCCTTGATGCATTGCTTAATTTTATTAGCAGACAAAGTTTTGACGAAATAAATGGGACTACATCAGGGGTGAAATGCTCCTGGTTCTGACCGGCTCGGGCGAGTAGGTAGCAATGGCGGCGGGCAGTTCAGAAAACCGGTAGCAAAAATCCCTGGTCCCGCCCCCCATGCCCAGCTGAGCCGCGCGAGCCAAGCTCCGACAATCAAAGCTCTGTCAGTCCCAGCTGAGTTGCCTGCTGATCAGGCAACTCAGCTTGGATGATCAGAGCCATTTGAGAGAAAAAAAGTTTTTCCTTTTAAATGGCTCTGGCATCCAAGCTCTGACGACCCCAGCTGAGTTGGATCTTCAGAGCCATTTAAA
>JANHZT010009732.1:253250-263366 GCA_032468215.1 Stegonotus admiraltiensis | reverse complement strand
GGAAGGAAGGAAGGAAGGAAGGAAGGAAGGAAGGAAGGAAGGAAGGAAGGAAGGAAGGAAGGAAGGAAGGAAGAGTTTACTGGTCCAGTAGGGAGAACTACTGGGAAGAAATGACATTTTCCCTTCCTCTTTTACAAATAGAGTTGATGCTATCGAACATAGAAGACATTTCTGCTTTCTTTCCTGTCTTGCAGTCCGAGGTACCTCCTTCTCTGAAGGCATTATTTGGACTAGGAAAAAATCCTGTATCCATCTGATGAAAATAAATCATCCTGTCAGCACTACACGCTTAGATAACGGCGACAATGTCTATGTGAGGCTGTAATGATCCAGTCGCTACAATTTAGTTCAGAGCCCAGTGGCCAACACGTTAGTACATATGAGGCACTGCTGTAATGCATCGTCTATTCTCTGCTCATTTCATTGGCTACTGAGCGATTTCTGAATTCAATTTTAAGTATTCTACAATACCTCAAGAATTGTCTCACCAAGTGGAATGTGCCCAGTCCATGTGTTTATACATATGGAAAGGTTCCATCCAGTGGTGGAATGTTGCTGGTTTAACAACTGGTTTGGTGAGCTTGCGCTTCATGAGCATGTGTGCCTAAGGTGCTTTCATGCAGCACTGAAAATGGAGCATTTAGAAGCTCAGCTGCTTACCTTTCAAGTCAGCAACTCTAAGTAGAATAGCGGGGGGGGGGAGTGAAATCAGCTGTGCCACGCAATTGAGATGAGCTACAAAGCAGGAAATAAAGGATAGGATACAGCGGGGGCGGGGGGCGGAGTCAACTGATCGTCGGCGCTAAAGGTTCACCAGAACCGGTCCGAACCAGCTGAATTCCACCTCTGGTTCCATCTTTATGGAAGAGTAGAGGGATATGGGTCCCAAAACAGTTGTCCTCTTAACTGCGTATAATAAAAAAAAATGTTTATTTACTGAAGCTTTGGTATAAAACTTTCTATACATATCAACCTGCATGAGAAGCCATGATACATACTTTTATTTTGTTTCACTTTCTTTTTTTTCTTGTTCTTTTTCTGTTCTTTTTTCTGTTTTACTTAATTACATAAAGGCAAACAAAAAAAATTAAAATATTCATGAGAAGACTTTTAACAGTGAATACCTAACAGGGAACTCTCAGGCAAAAGATTGGATGTTGCTAATTCAGCCTTCATTCAGTCATGGTGCTAAACAGAATACACTTTTTCATGGTGCTAAACAAAATACACTTCTATATACTATTCTGACATCTGTACCAATGAGGAATATCATGATAAATTGAATATTGGACAGCTTTCTACCCTTAGTGACCTTTATTCCATTATAGCAACTCTATATTGCCATAATAATATGATATTACCCTGAGACAGGAACTATCAAACGGAACTTATCCTTGTGAACCATGAGCATGGAACCCCCTAAAGCGCTTTTAAGAATTAACACTTAAGTCCTGGACCTTCTACATCCTATGTGTTTAGTCGTTGGATACATGGGGAAAAAATGCACAATAGTCACCTCCAAACTAACACTTTTTTTTTTAATCAGTAGAATAGGATACTATAGGATTAGTATCACCCGATTGCTGACTATAGGGTGTTGTGGTCCGCTGCGGAGCTGGCAGCGGAGTCAGACAGTGAAGAGGCTGGGGAGGAACATGGGCCAGTCCTGGAGTCTGGGGAAGGCTCGGACGAGGGCTCTGTGTCAGAGGGAGAGATGGGCCATCTGGGAGTTATGTGCGGACTTTGGAGCCTTCAGAGTCGGACTTCAGAGAGACAGAGGAACAAGAGGAGCTTGTTCCTAGCACGTGCATGTGCAGAGCTACCAGAAGGCAAGAACAGTTAAAACTAACGGGACGACTCAGGAGTAAGGCCTGGAGATGATCGGCCCTTCCCATAAGGCTTAAAAGAGGTTTTTGGGACTACTTTGGTTTTAATGACTCAGGAAGCCTAGAACACAACATAGAGGGCATGATGGCTCAGTGGTTAAAGATGTTGAGCTTGTCAGCTTGGAAATTTGACAGCCCAGGGCTGAGAACTGAGCACCGTGCAATGGGATGACCTCCCATTACTTGGCCCAGATTCTGTCAACCTACCAGTTGGAAAGCATGCAAGTGCGAGTAGATAAATAGGTACCACTTCAAGTGGGAAGATAACAGGGTTCAGTGCACCTTAGCCATCCTATATGAAAAGATATCAGAGGTTGTATTCAGCTGGTTCGGACCGGTTCAGGTGAACTGGTAGCAGTAATTTTAACTGGTTGCCGAACCGGCAAATACCACCTCTAGCTGGCCCCACCCACCCGTTCACCTCGCCCGCCCACTCAAGGTGTCCCACCGTGCCATGAATAATGTTGAGTTGGCCATGCCCACTCAGTCACATGACCCCCCCTCACCAAGCCACGCCCACCAAGCCATGCCCACAGAACAGTAGTAGAAAATTTTAAATTCCACCATTGAAAGATACAGTATATATTTGGCAGCTGTAAGCAAGAAGAAGGAATCCAATTGAATTGGATTTTGCATTAGAAACGACTCCCTTTTATTCCTGCAGTGGGAAAGTTGCCTGGCTTCAAGTGAGACTGTAATATTGTTGAGATGCGTCACTGAGCAATTTAATTTATTGGTGTGCTTATTCTCTTCCTTAGTGATCAGTAGATCTTAACGGCCCTTGTGAAGAGTAAATGGAGGTATAAGGGATGGGCAGGACTCAACAATTCTCAGGATGGAGAGAAGCATTGCTTTTAAGTGGTTAGAATGCAGTACTGCAGGTTAATTCTGCAGTGAGTTCGAGACTCACTGGATCAAGGTTGATTCAGCCTTCAATCCCTCCGAGGTCGGTAAAATGAGGACCCAGTGTTCCAATGAGGATCCTGAGTTCCAAGTAACAGACCCAATGCAATCAAGACTCCAAGGTAGAGCTGGGATTCAGCTGATTCTGTCCAGTTCGGGGGAACTGGTAATGGCAACTGTGGGAGGCTCCGCCCACCCACCTGGATGTAATGCGCGAGCACTGTGCATGCAGGGAAGGCTGTGTGCATGCGCAGAGGAGGCGTGTGCAAGCAAAGCATACATGTGCACGTGCACGTGTTCACATTTGCGAACCGGTAGGGAAGGTAAGTGAATTCCACCTCTGCTCCAAGGCCAAGGTGCTCCTCAAATCCAAATGTATTAGGCATGTCATATTGGCACATCTGGTGAAAACCTGACTCTGAAAGTCCCACGGTTTTCCCCAACCAATTTAAAAGTCAAAGTTCTTTCCCCCAGCCCCCATGTCCGTCCATGGTCCAATCCAGTCACCGTCCAAACTCCAGTTGGCTTCAGTCCGTGCCTCCCCATCACCTGGTAAGAAAGTCCTTGGTTCCCAGGAGAAAGAGTTTTATTCTGGCTACAAGACCCCATCTATCTCTATCTTCCCACTCCCATTCCCACAGTTCTAGCCAGCCCTCCTGTGGGAGCCCTGAAGATGCTCCAAAATGACTTCAGGGTTGACACTCGGACTGTTAGGGGAAATATGCTGACTCTGTAAACCGCCTAGAGAGGGCTGTAAAGAACTGTAAAGCGGTATGTAAGTCTAAGTGCTATCGCTATCGCTATTTCAGATCCTTCCCAAAGTCAAGAGAACAGCCAAGAATCTGTTGACTCAAAAGAGGAAAAAGCCTAGAATTTAAGCTTTGAGACAGACATACAGACAGATTATAACTTCTTTGCATTTCAATGGGCAATCTATTATTGTGTTTAAGGCTTCATTTTTGTCTGAAATAAGGATTCTAATTTTGCTAAGCTGTGTATACTGGAAAGTGTAGAGGGCTGTGGTTTACCACAAATGCTTGTAACGAGCATTGGAGCATGGATCCATTTTTATCGAGTAAAACAGCAATTCCTGAAGGTGATGACAGGAACCTCATTAGTAACATCCATACTTACAAAGAAACATTCTTATGTATAAAGTCACCGACTTTTCCAAAAGTGAATGCTACGGAATATAATTAAGTCTGAACGAAGAACTGTGTAAGGGGGTAAATATCACCATGCAGGAGATTATGGCTCTGTGTTACATATGAATCAACCTAATGGGAGGAAAATGTTAATTTTCGAGGAGAGAGGAGAATAAAGGCTATGGACCATGGATAATCTATGGATTAAACCGAGGATCAACCTGGCTTAAAGTTCTCAAGTTTAACCAGTCAGAACGTGTCTCTTGAAAATGGAGCCTTACCATAATGACCTCCATATCCCTGCTTTAATATTCTTCCCCATATTTTAACTTTCCTTTAAAAAAAAACTTGTTTAATTGTACAGTAAAGAAGAATTTCCATCAAGATGTTTTTAATGACTCTGACCAAAAGTTTTCAATAAGCTTCTTCCTTAGAAGGAAAGAAGCTTAGTTAGTTTCATTCTAACATTCATCTTTATGCTGTGATGAGTTTAGGGAAATAGGGAAGAAGTTCAACAATTGTTACCAAGCAACTGCTAATGGCTGTTCATCAATTCAGGTGAATGGTGTTACGGGAAAATTGATCCAAGCCCATGAATATAAAATGAAATAAAATCTATGCTTCTGCTAATATGTCTGCATGGGTCTGATTTTGTTTTCTTCAATAGGAGAAAAAAGACACTAGGCTAGCAAATAAGAACAGAAAATGGAAAAAAAGTATCTCAGGAAAGATACACCAGACTACACAACAGTTAATAATCCTTTACAATGAATCAAGTTATATAGTATGATTTGGCTGATACCATGTTTCCCTGAAAATAGGGGTCTTATTTTTGGGGAAACACAGTATCAGCCAAATCATACTATATAACTTGATTTTTTTTCTGTAAAGGATTATTAACTGTTGTGTAGTTCAGTCTTATAACCCAGTCTTATTTTCTTTCAGGCTCCAAAATAAGCACTAGGACATATTTTCAGGGGATGTCTTATCCCCCCCCCCCACTTCTTCTTGCTTGCGGCGGGGCAGGAGGCCGCACGGCATGCTAGTGCTGCCTGTGTGAGGCAGGGGGATGGAGCTTCCCCACATGCCCCCACACCGGCTTACCTCAGGGCCCCTGCACCCAGGCCACCCATGTCTCAACATCTGCCTTACCTCACAATGGCAGCTCCAGCAGCCCCATCCAGCAGGACCCCACATGGCTGCTAACCCACTTCTTCTGCTTGCTCACAGTCGCAACAGAGCAGAAGACCGAGGGACATGCCGGTGCCACAGCCACAAGGCAGTTGTCAGGGTGTGGATGGCCTGGCTATGGGGGCCCTGAGGTAAGCAGTGTGGGGCATGTATGGCAACTCCACACACACCCTTTTGTCAGCAGCAGCGTGAGCAACTAGACAGAATATGAAGGAAGACTTTCAGATTGCATACAGGTTCTGTTTGGGGCAGTCATCCAGAACTAGAGATTTTATAGTCCTAGAACCACAGACAGGCAGACAGGCAGGCAGACAGATGGACGGATATAGCTTTACAGCAAATAACATTCAGCTGGATGCTCCAAGTTTTTACAGAGAGTTAGCATACCTGATTAGTGATGCACAAAACCTGTTACCCATCAAAATAGCTTATTTTGCTGAAGCTCATAAATACTTAAGGTTGCTCAATATCTTCTTACTTTTCAGTTTTTAGAATGATTTATCTCCACCCATAGGTTAAAACTGCAGCAGTAATTCAGACAAGGGATTGAGGATTGGCTTACATCCAAGACTCTTGGGAGATATTTTCCAGGGACTGGAGAAAAAAATGGACCAACCCAAGACACCAGTTTGCTGACCCTTGCCTAGCAGAAAGGCTTTAGAACTGCTGGGTTAATCAACTGCCCTTGAGGAAAAAAGAACAGGACAAAAAATATACAATTTATTCTGCATTTACAATTTCCTTAAGACCACACTGCCTGCACCCAATTTGTTGTTGTTGTTTTTTTAACCCAGGGGAAAGAAGATGCTTCATATTCCCTGTGATACACTAGCCCCATATTCCCTGGGCACCACTAATCCTATGCATTCACTTTTCAGAAGTTCTGCACCCTGTTCTCCATTAGGCTGCCACCTTGGCATTTGCCGACAGTTTTTCACTGCTACGTAAATAGCAGGCAACCATTCTCCATGGAGAAGACGTAGACTAATCAACATATTTCATAGTTCAGAAACACACTTCCCTTACTGATTCTTGCTACTGCAGCACGAGAGATTAGTTGTTTTGTTCTTTTTCTCACCCCATTTCTGAAAGATTTCTTTGGACAGCTCGAATCTGCTTATTTTTCCATTGCATTACTTTTGTAATGGAATGTTTTCCACTCACCCGATTTTTAAAAACAAAACATAGATCAATATACATATTCTCTTCCAGAACACTCACTTAAAGGCATATTTGGATTCATTTAAACTGCTGAGAATTGTGTTGCTAGGTGTTGAAAATGCAGACTAGGATGGATAGCGCAGGAGATGCAAATTGGGTCATTTTGGGTACAATTTTATAAAGATAATATTCATCAAGTCTTCATATTCATGTATTTCCATCCAATTATTTGAGGCTCCAGGTAAGAAGAGGTACATTTGTAAACTTTGTAGGGTACAGTATTCTATGTAGAGGAACCATTGACCGGATCAGGACAAAGTTTCTTCTCTCTTCCATGCAATTGTTGTTTTTAGAAGTTTAGAATTGTTCACCAACTTTAACCCAGTATAACTCGCTCTTTTAATCAGCCAATGATCTTCACAACTACCCGTTTCTTCATCAGCGACTCCTCTGGTACATCTATCACTGTGCTATGATGAGATTGATCCCATCAGATATTAATTTTCAGGCACATAAATTCTTTCAATTTCTGTCTCTCACATTCTGCCATTTCCATCCACAGCCAAGTGACCTAGAACAACTTTTTCAAAGCTTCCAGCAACTCCTCATTCTTTCCCATCAGCTTTCAAACTAGATAGAACACCTGCCCTACCGAAAGTAGGATGGCCTCTTGAATGACTCCATCTCATAACTTCCTGCATGCATGCATGACACGTTATAAAGCACTTTTAATAAACTCATAAATTCCTCTAACTTGTGTCTTCAAAATCCTACTATATTTTGAGCTTTGGGCTGAATGGCATATCGATTTATTTCTTCTTATCACAGCTAGTACATCTGTATTTTTCTAATGTTGATATAATAACTAACTGAGACGAAGTGGCAGTTTTAAGTTTCTGGGTGTTACCATAAAAGAGGACCTGACCTGGGGCACTCACATTGCAGAGCACTGGTCAAAAGGGCCCAGCAGAGATGATCCTACCTGAGACTTCTCAGGAAACAACTAAATGAAAAATTGCTGGTGGCCTTCTACCACTACACCATAGAGAGTATTTTAACTTACTGCACCTGTGTATGGTTTGCCAATTGCACAGTGGCAGATAGGACAGCGCTCCAGAGGGTCAACGTCATTGCCCAGAGGATCATTGGTTGCCCTCTCCCCTCTTTGGAAGAGCTTTATAGTTCCCACTGCCTTAAGAAAGTTCAAAACATTCTTAAAGATCCATCTCACCCTGGACACCCTTTTTTTTTTAACTATTACCATCTGGTAGACAGTACAGGATAATAAAAACAAGGGCAAATAGGTTGAAAAACAGCTTCTATCCCAGGGCAGTAACTATATTGAATTTTACTGTATAGTGCAATATTAACGCAATATCAGAGGTTTTCAATTCAAGTGTATAGAATGTGAAGGATGTGTGTTTGTGTTTTATTTTTATAGTTATAATGTACACTGAAGATGGCATTTAACTTCATTGTACAAAGTGCAATGACAATAAAGTAATGTAAAAGCTTCTGGACCACTCCTGGAAGTAGCAACTAGTGCAAACACAACACTGCCATGTTAACAAGAATAGAATGATATTCCTATATAATGCCCGTAATTTTGCAGTGCAATTCAAGATTGAGCCTGGTCACCCAAACAGGGCAGCAATTGCTTATTAATTATTTCTACTCCTGCAAGATATGGAGGTAGGGTACCTGTCAGTGGTGGGATTCAAGTAATTTAACAACCGGTTCTCTGCCCTAATGATTTCTTCCAACAACCAGTTTGCCAAACTGCTCAGAAAGTTAACAACCGGTTCTCTCGAAGTGATGCGAACTGGCTGAATCCCACTACTGGTACCTGTTCCATCACCCTTATTAGTTGAAAAATTTGATTATTTCAAAGACCACTTGGTGACTGAAATAGGTATGATATGGAATGATTGAGGATATTAGGAGTAATATTAGCAATGGTATTATTAATGCGCTTTGCAGGAGATTATTATATCATTACTGTAGGTTTATTGTATCTTGTTTGTGAATGTTGTATGTGAACACTTTTATTGTGCTTTTGCATGTGATCAGCCGAGAGCTAGAATGGCTGTAATGGCATAAAAGCATCAATAACAAATTAAATATATAAATTAAATTTCTGGCATGCTAGATAGATTACCATTTTAGAATGCTTGTGAGATAGTTGTTTTTGCAAAAATAGTCTCCTTTAAAATACAAAGCTGCATGGAAGAAAAATTACAACAGTACAACATGGGAAAAGTTGCAATGTTATTTTTATATTAGTACAGTTATTTTTACATAAGGTTGGAGTGGCTTTCTAAAATTGCATTCTCCTTCCACATTCTGAAATGGCATATCTATCTGTTGATCTAAGCTAAATACAAATGTTAGAAATGGAGTATCGATCCATTCAGAAATGAATTAAGATAGCTCCTAGAATGTAGTATTTTTTTATAAACTGGGTGGGAAAAAAATGCCTATTTCAAAATCCACTCAAACAAGATGTTAGAATCTAATATTTTCATAACTTGGGTGAAAAAAAATGCCCATTTCAAAATCTATCTGCACAAGATGTTTTCTGGGTGACCTTGAGCAAAATGCTTTCACTTTCCTTATAATATTTCACAGGATAGTTATGGGGGTGGGTGGGAGAAAATGTATTAGTAGCAGTAAGAGCAGGTGTAGCACTATTAGGAAAATTAATTTATCACTCCTACAATTAAATGTAAAAAGGACATAGAAGGAAAAGAGAAATTATTACAGAGGCTTCTAAATAATAATAATATATTTGCATTCAAATATAACCCACACCTACACATTTGTGTGTATATATGCACACACAACTTATGGCACAAGAAAAGATTTTAGGAATATTTTTTTAATTTTAAATAATCTGATTCCCAGCACAAATTTATTTTGGTGTTCATTCTAACCAACAGTCTTTCAAAAATCTGAAATGCCCAAACACAGAGCATGAAGTATTGACAGTATATATTATATTATATTATATTATATTATATTATATTATATTATATTATATTATATTATATTATATTATATATTATATATTATAATATATTATGATATGATATGATATGATATGATATTACATTATTATTGTTATGCTGTGCTGTGCTGTGCTGTGCTGTGCTGTGCTGTGCTGTGCTGTACTATACGGTTAAGGTAACCTTGCACATATGTGCTAGTTGACTCTAGGGGGCGGTGCTCATCTCTGTTTCAAAGCCGAAGAGCCAGCGCTGTCCAAAGTCATCTCCGTGGTCATGTGGCCGGCATGACTAAATGCCAAAGGCACACGGAACGCTGTTACCTTCCCACCAAAGGTGGTCCCTATTTTTCTACTTGCATTTTTACATGCTTTTGAACTGCCAGGTTGGCAGAAGCTAGGACAAGTAATGGGAGCTCACCCCATTACGCGGGATTCGAACTGCTGAACTGCTGACCTTTCGATCAACAAGCTCAGTGTCTTAGCCACTAAGCCACCATGTCCAGATACGATACGATACGATACGATACGATACGATACTATATATTAGCATCTTTCCCAAATGCTCAACCACCTTAACAATTCGCAATATAAAAAGAGGATAGAAGAAAGGGAATAGAAGAAAGCTCCCAAATAGTACCAAAAGCTGTGTCCCAGATGGGAATCAATGGGGAGAGGAAAGTCTTTGGTAGTCTCAAAGGTGCTTTGTTCTTCAAAAGGCAACTGGACTATTTTTTCTTTGAGGAGGAAGAAGAAAACATTTCGTTTCTCATCTGATGGTGGAGTGGATGAAAGGATAGGCCACTGGATCCCCCCAGGGCCGATC
>JANHZT010009732.1:237982-248266 GCA_032468215.1 Stegonotus admiraltiensis | reverse complement strand
GTATAGTATAGTATAATATAATATAATATAATATTAGCACAGCACAGCACAGCACAGCACAGCACAGCACAGCACAGCACAGCACAGCATAACCAACCCAGATGCGCATAAAGTCTTTCCAGAACAGATGCGCATTAATACAATGTCAGTGTTAAAATATGCCTGGGAAGAAATATTGAATATCGATAAGGATCGGAATGATTTTCACACAGCCCCTTGAATACGCAAGCATTAAAGGGAGCAAAAATAAAAGAGAAAAAAGATTTCCTGCCCCATCAGGAAATAGAGGAGAAAAAGAACTTGGCTGTTAAGCTATTTGTAAGATTACTCTTTAAATGACCATCAAAGGAAAGAAGCGACAAAGAAATAGCTCAGACAGTACTCAACAGTGTAAAAGAAAGCTGGGGAAGCAACAAGAAACTGTACCCTTTCTACCACACCATGAGTCTCACAGAGTTGTAAGGATAGGTAGTCCTGGATTTATGACCACAGCTGAGCCTAAAATTTATGTTGCTGAGACATTTGTTAAGTGAGCTTTGCCTCATTTTACGACCATTCTTGCCACAGTTGTTAAGTGAATCACTGCCGTTGTTAAGTCGGTAATATGGTTAAGTGAACCTGAGTTCCCCATCGACTTTGCTGGTCAGAAGGTCACAAAAGGGGATCATATGACCCCGGGGTACTACAACCGTCATAAATATGAGCCAGTTGCCAAGTATCCAAATTTTGATCACATGGCCATGGGATTACTGCAATGGTCATAGATGTGAAAAACAGCAATAGCATTTAGGCTTATATACTACTTCACAGTGCTTTACAGCCCTCTCTAAGCGGTTTACAAAATCAGCATATTGCCCCCAACAATCTGGGTCCTCATTTTACCCACCTCAGAAGGATGGAAGGCTGAGTCAACCTTGAGCCCATCAGGATCGAACTGCCAAACTTCAGGCAGCCGGTAGTCAGCAGCCTGCAGTACTGCATTCTAACCACTGCGCCACTACAGCTCAAAAAGAGTCACAAGTCACTTTTTTCAGTGCAGTTAGAACTTCAAACGGTCACTCAACGAACTGTTGTAAGTCGGGGACTACCTGTAGTGCCTTACTTAAGACCATTTCTGCTACTTTAAGAAAGGAAAAGTAGGGGGAGGGAGACAGATGACTTAGAAAATGACTTTGCATGACTCACTTCCTGAACTGAGGATCAAGTTGGTTCGTTAATCGACAAAGTTGCAATGGTTGCATGTGCATTCACAGTAACAGTAATAGAGTTGAAAGGGACCCTGGAGGTCATCTAGTCCAACCCCCCTGCTCACACAGGAGACCTTAGGGTTTCAAACCGCCGAACTGCCGACCTTTCTGATCGACAAGTTCAGTGTCTCAGCCACTGAGCCACCTAGTCAGGCGCAGGTGGTGGTAGGTTTTTTGTTTTTTCCTTTGTTTTTTCCATACAGACATAAAAGCTGTGAAACGGCCCTGACATAAACCCCTTTCACTTTCCGAGGAGAATGTGAATTCTTGGGAGTGAATAACTGCAGAAACCTTTTCCTGACCAAAATTTGTATCTTAGGTCAGATCCATTTCTTTCTCTTGCCACTTTGGGACTTCAGCAAATATTTCCCCAGAGATTCACAACCAAAAGGAGGATGGAAAGCAGCAAACAGCATTTTTATTTTATTCCGGGCACTGAAATGCCATTACAAGTATGACCCAAGCATTTATATCGGGTACAGAGACCAGAAGCTTTATCCTAGCGAAGAAATACACCCGATAGAAACTGGGTTTAGTATATGGACAGGGGACGTAACATTATAGATCATGCTTGACAGTTTCTGATGAAAAGTATTTCCGTAATATATCTGTTGCTCAGATTGTGTGAGGGTTATTTTCTTTTTTGTTTTGTTTTGAGAACGATGTTTATGACTTGCTAGCCCAGGACAAAAACTTCTTGTACAGTTGAATTAGGACTCATCACTTGAGGTTCAAGAGAAAGTAATATTTCTGTCAACCCTGAAGCTGACCTAAGAGAGGCCATTTTGAGGCTTCAGTGTTGCCACACTGGAGCTGAGGGATAGGGAAGGGGGAATAGAGATAGCTGGTATTTGTAGCCAAAACAAAATACTATATCTTGGGAACCAAGGACATTCCCACAGGTGGTCAGAGAGAAGAGGAGGAAGAGGAGAAGTTACCAGCCAACCAAACAGTACTTTGATTGGACCATGTGATTGATTGTTTGGGGAAGCAGATTTTTTTTTTACTTTTAATTAGATGAAAACCACAGGAACATTCAGAGTCGGTTTTCACCAACCTGTGCCAATATGATATACCAAATAAAGCTGTTCTTTGAGGAATCATCCTAACTCGAAGTTCTGTTTGCTATGGATGTATTACTTAGAACCCTGACAATTTCTTTTGTGACTAGGCTTCTCAAGAACTGTGATGACCTGGGGTTGGGCATGAAGGCAACATAGCAGGAGTGAAGGCTTAACTCCCTTCTATTGCGCCAACTTCCACCACCCCCTCCAAAGAAACAACTAGTTCTGAGAGCAAACATGGTTCAGAAAACGTGGTTCCAGGGAGTCCTTGTCGCACGGAGGGGTTGCTGGGACTGCAGCACAACCAGAAGCAGAGCTGTGTCTTGCCAGGCAAAGCAAAGATAAGCACAGTAAGACAAGGTGGCAAGATGTCGACAACTGCAAGTGTGGCTGAAAAAAGGCAATACTTGTTCCCGACAACCACTCCTCCCCAGGGTGTCTCTTTATATCTTATTCCACAGGACTGCCCTCCTGTGGCATCGGCCAGACAATGTCGGCTGGTGACCCCCAGGATGAGAGCGTTGTCTGTGGCCGCACCGACCCTCTGGAATGAGTTACCCACTGGGCTCCGGACAGCCCCCGACCTCCGTTCTTTCTGCGGTGACCTGAAGACTTGGCTTTTTCATCAAATCTCCTGATCTGCCGGGAATCTTCGTTTTTAGTGTTGGGGTTTTATTCGACTATTTTAGTATTAATTTATTGCTTTGTCGTTTTATTGTTGTGAGCCGCCCTGAGTCCTTTGGGAGAAGGGCGGCATATAAATGTGAGTAAAATAAATAAAATTTTAAAAATGTGGGGTGGGGCACCCTCCTCCTGAGCCATTGGTTTGCCCTGTGCTGATCCCACCTTCTCTCTACAGTCTGCACTCAAGGATCGGGCAGAGGAGGCAATTGCTCCTCCCCAGAGTTCTGTTGCTGCTCTGCTCCGCTGCCTATTCTTTCCTTCTCCTCCTCCCTCACTTGGTCGTCCTGTGCCCTCTTTCCATCACCAGCCACCCCTCCAAGGCCTGAGGGACCCAGGACTGCCTCTTCCTGCTCCCCTGGTTGCTCCTCTGGGGCCAGAGAGGCCGTGCCATCCTTCTCTGTTGGCCTGGCTCTGTCTCGTCATCCTCCTCGGACCCAGGATCTGACGGGGCCATGACAAGAACTTCATTAGCAACAGTAAGAGAAGAAGGACATTGATAATTAAGAACACCAATCCCAGGAATAGTGGAAGATGGGGCCGAAAGAAAGATTTAGAGATTTATATATATATATATAAGGGTAGATATAAAGAGAATATAAAATATTCTTATGTCTCTCTCTCTCTCTCTCTCTCTCACACACACACACACACACAGGGAGGGAGGGAGGGAGGGAGAGCGCGAGAGAGCGCATAAACATATCTTACTGTCAGGTTTCACTGTAAGTCAAAATCTGATATTTTACAGACTAGAATTATAAACGTATAAAGCTTGCAATGAAAGTCTGTAGCTACCACTAAAGACGCTTGAATCTAGATAATATGGTAAATCTAATCCTATCAGACAGACTCATAATAATTCCCTTGAATGACAGTTACTTGACACTGTTTTTTTTTTTTACAAAAGAAGCTAGCAAAGGATTCTATGAAATGGAAGGAAGAACACTGTTTCAGAAATACTTATGAAACTATTTTATCGCAAAGAGGGGATCGCTGCAGTAAATTCCAAAATCTTTCTAGGCCCTTTATTTGCATTAATATTCAGATTCTGAAGATGATGCAGAGAACAATGGCTTATAATTAGTTTTATTGTGCTACAATCAGTAAACATCTACCCTTTGATTTACTCCACTTTATTATGTTCCAATGGACAAACATTTGCACCTATATTACCATATTTTTCGGAGCATAAGATGCGCTTTTTCCCTCCCTAAAAAAGGGGCTAAAAATTTGGGTGCGTCTTATACTCCAAATGTAGCTTTCTTGAAGCTTTTTTTTCAGCCCCAACGAGGTACTAGCGAGTTGCCTGCTCTCTCTGACTGTCAGCTGTGGTTTGGAAGCTTTTTTTCTGCCCTAATGAGGTGCTAACGATCTTCCGGGCTTTGCCTACTTCCTCCAACTCTCAGCTGTTCTTTAGAAGCTTTTTTTCAGTGAAGGGATCTTCTGGCCTTTGCCTGCTCCCTCTGACTCAGCTGTGCTTTAGAAGCTTTTTTTTTCAGCCCTAACGAGGCGCTAGCGAATGAAGTGATCTCCGTGCTTTGCCTGCTTTTCTCATTGCTTCTTTCTCGAAAGATCAGCTGTGCTTTAGAAGCTGTTTCTTATCCCCAAGCAGGGGATAAAACCCAGCAAACTAATGTGCTGAAGCTCACCAGACTAAGGATGAATACCTGGTAGGCAGATTTTTTTTTCCTATTTTCCTCCCCAAAAACTAAGCTGCGTCTTATACTCCAGTGCGTCTTATACTCCGAAAAATATAGTATTTATTTGTTATTCATTCATTTATTTATTTAACTTTATTGGCCCCTATCTTACTCTGCAAAGCAACTCCAAGCTGCTGTTTTGTTTTATATAATAACACTCAACATAAAGAACTTTTTGGAAAATAATTTAAATCAGTGCGCTGACATGAGAATAGGCAAGAAAAAAATGCTAAATATTCTGGATGAGATTAAAAAGAAAACAAGAATTAAAGAAATTGATCAGAGGATATACAGTAGATATCTTTCAAGTTATTGAGACTTTACAGCAGCAGTTTTCCACATTAACAACAAGAGATAGGGAAGTAAAACTGAATTATGTAAAGCAAAGAAATGGTTGTGAATAAATCAGGGAAATGGCATATAAATTGTGAAAAGAAAAAGATAGGAAAATCAGATTAAAACATATCAGAGGTGTATTATATTAAAGGATAGTGTAGCCATACGAAAAACAGTCCACCTATATTATTCTAATTTGCATAAAGGATAGGATATGCCATTGGAGAAAATAGATGCATGTTATAGAAAGTAAAATTTATTGAGGATTACAGAAGAAGAAAGAGATATTAATAATGGATCTATAATATAAGGGAAGTTTCAGAAGCAATTAAAAAGAGTAAGCCAGAAAAGGTATCTGGGCTAGACGGACTATCAAACCTTTATTATAAATGTTGAGGATGAACTTTTACAACCTTTACCAGATATGATGCATTCTATTTTACAAGGTGAAAAAATGCCAGAAACTTGGAAAGAAGTTAATAGAACTAAAGAAGGATAAGACTTGACTTTAGCAAAGTATTACAGACCAGGATCATTGTTGAAAGGGACGCGGTAGCTCAGTGGCTAAGATGCTGAGCTTGTTGATCGAAAGGTCGGCAGTTCAGTGGTTCGAATCCCTAGTGCCGCATAAGGGGGTGAGCTCCTGTTACTTGTCCCAGCTTCTGCCAACCTAGCAGCTCAAAAGCATGTAAAAAATGCAAGTAGAAAAATAGGGACCACCTTTGGTGGGAAGGTAACAACGTTCCGTGCACCTTTGGCATTTAGTCATGCCGGCCACATGACTACGGAGACATCTTTGGACAGCGCTGGCTCTTCGGCTTTGAAACGGAGCTGAGCACCACCCCCTAGAGTCGGGAACAACTAACACATATGTGCGAGGGGAACCTTTACCTTTACTTTATCATCGTTGAATAATAATTGTTAGCTGACTACAATGACTTTACCAGAAAGATATCTTCATTATTACCCTCTCTTTTTGTCCAAAGTGATTTAGATCCAACCTCATTCTGATGCCTCATGGCCAACATACGTCATTTTCCTAGAAAATTTAAAACTACGATGACAATATTGAATTAGGAAACTGACCTGAAAAATATTTGTATTGGAGTAGGGGATGTTCTTGATGCAGATCATATGATCTACCTGTGTCACTTGCTAAACCTAGAAGCACTAGAACAAAAGCAACAAAAAAGTGGGTTTAATTGTGAGTACTAAGGAAGGCCCCACCTTTATTTTTCTCTCAAAGACTTTTTATATATTTGGACACGTCTTCCATATTACATATGGATGGTGCAGACTTAGTTCCACAAGAGTCTACCCTTAGATAATGAACTCGCTATGAGTGTACAATGCAAATTAACTGGTACATTACTTGCCCTAGAGTAAGATGGAATATTTCCCACTTTTAAAGTTTGTTCTCATTTAGGAGATCGGAGTACCCCCCAGGCGTTAATAGCACCTACTACTGCACATTTATTTAACTTTGGAGGAGATGGAAATCCTCAGGCTTAATAGTTTAAAAATATTTGCCATACCACATTTGCTTCATCAAGCTGCCAGGCAGTGAAAAATATCTCTTGAATAGCTCAAGTTTTTTTTTTTTTAAAGCAATTTTTGTAGCACATCCACAGTTCAAGGCTTCCGGTTAAAAGGAAACCAAGCTCTTTTTACTCCTAATATTATTTGATTCAAAGTCCAGTGGCAGTCAGTTATTTTATTCAGCTGAGTGCTAAGGAGAACTAACTGAATAGGAAGCTTTTCTAATGTCAAATTCTCAATTATCTTCTACAATTAAGTTTTGGTGATCTATTTCATAAAGGCACAACTACTTATTCGTCTACCAAAAATAATAATAATAATAAAAAATTGTAGCCTAGAGGGCATACCCACAAAGCAGCTAGTTAATCTGTTCATCTATAATAGCCAATAAAGAGAGCAGGAAAAACAAATGACCACATGCCACTTTTAATGAGAAATCTTTAGAAATGTGCATGGGAATGGCTTTTGCTTCTCAAAACATTGCAAGATATTGTCAGTGTTGTCTTTTAAGATATATAGGTGGTTAGGAGCAAAAGGAACAGCAATTATGTTGATGCCTGGAGCAAGCTCATAGCAAAGCATAAGCCGTTTTCAAAGGAGACGGTACAGATAGTCTTACGGCCACAATCCAGCCCAAAATTTCTGTTGCTAAGTGTCATGTCCCCGTTGGAGTCTGTTGTGGTCCGCCAACAGCCTGTGGAGCTGGCAGCAGAGTCGGACAGTGAGGAGACTGGGGAGGACCATGGGCCAGTCGTGGAGTCTGGGGAAGGCTCGGACGAGGGCTCTGCATCAGAGGCAGAGAGATGGCCATCTGGGAGGGATGTGCTGCCTCTGGAGCCTGCAGAGTCAGACCTCAGTGAGGCAAAGGAATAGGGGGAGCCTGTTCCCAGTGCATGCATGTGCAGACCTGCCAGAACACAAAAACAGCTAAAACAAAAGGGACAAATTGGGAGTAGGGTTGGGAGATGATTGGTCCCTCCCATAAGACTTAAAAGAGGAGCAAAGGCACGTGGGCCTTTGCAGGAAGCAACATTTGTTCATTCAGTTCAGCTTAAAGCCTGAAGCTCTGTTTGATTCTGGACTCCATGTGGCTTTGTCAATTAGGTCTTCGGCAGCGTGTCAAGGGAGATAAAGGTGGGTGATTATCCCAAAGGACTTCTTACAAAGTAAGAAGTCTTCTTACAAAGTTGGCTGTGGAGGAAACTGGGGAAGGGCAAAGTCAGGCTGGGCAAAGCAGGGGAGAGGTAGAACAAGGGAGAGGGAGTTCAGATGAAGGCCAAGGCCCACCCCCTCATCTATGGTGCGCAGGGAAGAAAGCAGAAGAGAGCAATGTGGGTTGTGTGGCTTACGAGGAAGGAAAGGGCCCCAATTCCCTTCACAAGGCACACCTGGGGATGGAGTTTAAAGGAGAGCCAGTTGGGAGGGGTGTTTGTCAGGAACAAATGATGAATTCATCTAGTGTTGTGAGTTGTGGCCTGCATTCCTGGCATTCCTCCTGACTCTTTGAATTAGTGCCATGCTACTCTGTCCTTATCTTGTCTTGCTGGAATTATTTTTCACTTCTGGGACTCATTATCTTGTCCTGCTGGAGTGATTGATTTCAGTCATTCTGCTTACAGCATTTGGACTGGAGTACCTGCAGCCAAAAGCTGCTGCAGGTTTGTGAGACACCTTTTCTCCAGGCCAGAGAGTAAACAGGACGTTGGGGTCAAAGTTGGTGTCAATAAAGGGACTCGTACTGGTTCTCTGGCTGTGTTGCCTTCGTACCATGCTCCGGGTCATCACACTAAGCGAGACAGTGGTTAAATGAATTTTGCCCCATTTTACGACCTTTCCTGCCACATTTGTTAAGTGAATCACCACAGTTGTTAAGTTAGTAATATGGTTGTTAAGTGAATCTGGCTTCCCCATTGACTTTGCTTGTCAGAAGGTCGCAAAAGGGGATCGTGTGACCCTGGGACACTGCAACCGTCATAAATATGAATTGATTGCCACATTTTATTACCTTTCTTGCTACAGTTGTGACAAGTTAACAATCACTGCAGTTGTTAAGTTAGTCACACAGTTGTAAAGTGAATCTGGCTTCCTCATTGACTTTACTTGTCAGAAGGTCACATGACCTGGGACACTGCAACTGTTATAAGTACATGCCAGTTTCCAAGCATCCGAATTTTGATCTTGTGACAGTGCTGCAACAGTCATAAGTGCAAAAAAATGGTCACAGGTGACTTTTTTCAGTGCCTGTGTAACTTCCAACAGTCACTAAATGAAAGATTGTAAGTTGAGGATCATCTGTATTGTATAGTTTATGATAGTATTGCAACCACATATACATTTAATTTGAATAAAGTTCTTCAGATTGCTGGAAATTATTAGACCTTCCATTGTTTTATTGTGAGGAACTGCTCTGCTTCACCACTTCTGAATCCAGATTGCTGCGCCCTACATGAAACCATTCATTGTTTTTATAAGATATAATTATATAATTCATAGCCTAGCATAACAAATAATATTACACATTCCATAATTTATTGTTCAATAAGGGTGGCTATGAACTGAGTAGCGCAGTGGCCTAGAAATGAAGATTCTCACCTCCCACTTGGAAGGTTGACAGTTCAATCCTAGGCAGCAATCGATGTTTCTCTATTAGGGTGCAAAGAGAAAATATCTGCTGTGAATTCCACATAGGCACCAGGAAGGGTATCCAACCAGTAAATGATCAGCTCCATTCAATTGCCCCGACCACACTCCAAAGCAACAGATTACAAGGTCATAAAAAGAAAAGAAAAATGGTGACTATAAAATCAATTAAAATAGACATTTCAGTGTTTAAGGATGTCTTTGATAAACTGGATGACTTAAATTGCATATTTTTAGAAGATTAGCAAATCATTTTCAATTCTTTAAATTACAATAGTGCTCCACTGAAGTCCCAAAAGATCATCTATAATTTAACTAGTGGATAACACTAATCAAAAAAGGGTTTAATTCTAACACGGAGCAAAATAAAACAAAATAGTTGTCATTATGCTCCCATACTTCTGGTCTTCTGGAAGACCCTGAAAATTTGGCTATGAGCCCCAACAGGGTCCTGCTACATTGAAGGGGGCTGACATGGTAGAGAAGATCCTTACTCCCAAGGCTGCCATTATCTTGACTTTTATCTTTTCTATTTAACTCTTCTAATTTTAATTGTGTTGTATTACCTTGATTACTTTGTATTATACTGGAAGCCATCCAGAGATGCTGTGTCATTGGGATGGGTGGCGTAAATAAATAAATAAAAATGAATGAATGGATGAATGAATGAATGAATGAATGAATGAATGAATGAATGAATGATCCAGGGCTACTGGATCACAATTGCTGCAAATAATTATTTTATTTGTTTTACTAAGCATTGGTGCAGAACTTTTCTTGCATGGTTTTCTTTAGACTGTTACAAGTAAATCAGCAAGAGACTTAATTAAAGACAAATATGAGAGGGATCTTGGAGTCCTAGTGGACAACCATTTAAATATGAGCCAGCCGTGTGCAGCAGCTGCAAAAAAATGCCAACACAGTTCTAGGCTGCATAAACAGAGGGATAGAATCAAGATCACGTGAAGTGTTAATGCCACTATGTAATGCCTTGGTAAGCCCACACTTGGAATACTGCATTCAGTTTTGGTTGCCACGATGTAAAAAAGATGTGGAGACTCTAGAAAGAGTGCAGAG
>JANHZT010009732.1:152447-164342 GCA_032468215.1 Stegonotus admiraltiensis | reverse complement strand
TTTTTTTTTTAACTTTTAAAAGCATTTTTTCGTCGGAAGAGGTTGTAGAAAAAATGCTTTTAAAAGTATAAAAAAAAAGGCCTCTAATCATGCGGCTCAGCTGGGCATGGTGGGGTGAGGGTGGGGTGCAGGGATTTTTGCTACCGGTTCTCCGAACCACCCGCTGCCATTGCTATCGGATCAGGCGATCCGATCCGAACCGGGAGCATTTCACCCTTCAATATGGTTCTATAATGTAAGATATAGTAGTTCTACGTTTTACAGATTACATACATACTTTTGTCTGTTTTTCTGTTTGTTTATCTATTTATCTATCTATCTCTATCTATCCATCCATCCATCCTCAAATTTAGAAACTGCTGTCATGAAATCAGGCGCAGTCACATGGTGACAGCCATGATTTACAGTTCCAGGTTCAATTACTGTTATAAATTGAGGATTACCTATACTTCTTTCATATACATTTTGATAAAGGCATGATATTACCTTGGATCTAACACCCTTAATAAAGAGAACAGGGGCAGAAATTGCTATGGAAAAAAAAAATCTAGGATGCACAATAGTAGAAATTCTTCTCCATGGCAAATCCAAACTGAATTCAGTGATGGCCCCAGAAAAGACATTGGAGAATCAGGAATAGCTTTCTTGGTAATGAACCCTATTTCCTGGAATAATCCCAAAGTTGCAATCCTCCAAAATTAGGTTGGGTCCCTTTAGAAATAGTTAAAATGCTGCTCTTCCACAAATCTTTTGAGGAATTACATTTATTGTTTCCAGATCATCCATGTATGAATTGGCCAGATTTATGAGAAGGTTTGGGTTAGGATAACCTACTATTCCAGTGGTGAAATGTAAAATTTGTTACTACCAGTTCTGTGGGCGTGGCTTGGTGGTGTTGGTAATGTGACTGGGTGAGCATGGCCAACTTTTTTTTATATTTTTTAAAGCATTTTTTACAACCTATTTGGGTGAATAGGTTGTTTAAAATGCTTTTAAAAGGTAAAAAAAAGAGGCTCTAACGGTCACAGCTGTGGCGTGCGATCATCAGAGCGGGATTTTATTACTTTTAAAAGCAGGAAGTAACGACACCCAGGTAGGTGGAGCCTCGTGCCACCATCGCTACCAGTTCTCTGAACCACTTGCCACAATTGCTACCAGATCGCCTGATCTGGTCTGAACTGGGAGCATTTCAGCCCTGCTACTATTAATTAATTGGTTATTATTTTCCTATGACCTTTTTATTGTTCTCATTGTAAGTAGCTGCCCAGTTTTGCAAGCAAACAAAGAGGTGGGTTCTAGCAATGCATTAAACTACAGGAACTGGTAGTACTTGACTTATAATCAGTTGAGCCTGGAATTTTTGGTCGTAAGTCATTGCAGTTGTAAATCAAGTCATTACATTACTGGTCTTCATTTTAGGACCATTTTTACAACGGTCATTAGGCAAGTCACAGCTTGTTAAGTGAATCACGTAGTCAAAAGTCTGAATCCAGGTTATGTAATGGGTGTTTTTTGCCGGAATATGGCAAAAAGAGTCACAAAATGTGATCATGTGACCACAGAACATTGCAATCATCAGAAATGCAAGACAATTCTCAAGCATCCAAAATATAATCACCCGGGAATGGTATAGCTGCCGTAATTTCAATTTCATGATAAGTTAATTGGATTTTAATTTACATTCAATTCATATTGTTGAATTTTTATCTTTGTAAGCCGCCCTGAGTTCTTCAGGAGAAGGGCGGAATATAAATTGCATGCATGCATGCATAAATAAATAAATAAAATAATAAAATAATAAAATAATAAATAAATAAATAAATAAATAAATAAAATAATAAAATAATAAGGGGTTCTTTTTTAAGTCTGTCATAATTTTGAATGGCCATTAATTGACTGGTTATAAATTGAGGACTACCTGTATAAACTATCTGACTCACACCCTAGTCTAGTGTTAAAATGGACAAACAATGTTTGCTCTGTTGAATTTTCTGAAAGAACCATAATTATGAATTGCAAACTAATGCTGTCAACCTCAACACCTTCTTAGTACAGCAATCCTTTTTAATTTTATTGAAGTATTGCCTCAGCGGGTGATCTCAGAAAGTAAGCAGTGTGGGCCCTGGTTAGCATTTGGATGGATGACTGCTTGGGAATTCCAGGGCTGTAGGCTAGACTGTGAAGTGAAAAGCATATCCTGAAAAGCATTTTTGTAATCCTGCCAAGAAAATAAGATAAATGGGAAAACTGGCAACAAGAGTCAAGGGCATCTTTCCTTTTTTATTGATGTATTATTATGCACTCTCTAGCGATACATTTCTTGGGGAACAAGTTTATTGACACTAATTGGATTTGTTCGGAATAAACACTCATACACTTCCGTTGTAAAAAGTTAAGGCACACTCCCATTCATATTTTTCTGGGAGAAAGACACATTAAAACACAGAGAGGTAAAAGCAGCACCTCTTTTCTATCCCTAAAATTCTCTTCTCACATTTATTTTGTCTCTGAGAGAATGGAAAAAAAAACCCCGCAGCATCTCTGAATTTTTATACACCTGCACATGCAAATCAGAGGTGGGTTTCAGCAGGTTCTGACCAGTTCTGGTGAACCAGTAGCAGAAATTTTGAGTAGTTTGGAGAACTGGTAGTAAAAATTCTGACTGGCCCCGCCCCCATCTATTCTCTGCCTCCCAAGTTCCAGCCGATTGGGAGGAAATGGGGATTTTGCAGTATCCTTCCCCTGCCACGCCTGCCATGCCATGTCCACAGAACCGATAGTAAAAAAATTTTGAAACCCACCACTGATGCAAATATGCTATAATAAAGAACTCTTAATTACATGTACCCCTCAACTTACAAGTTCATTTACTGACTATTCAAAGTTACAACAGCATTGAAAAAAAGTGAGTTATGACCGTTTTTCACACTTATGACCATGGCAGCATTCCCATAGTCACGTGAGCAAAACTCAGGCACTTCGCAACTGGCATGTATTTATGACCACTGCAGTCTCCCTGGGTCATGTGATCACCTTTTGCGACTTTCTGAGAAGCAAAGTAAATGGGGAAGCCAGATTCTCTTAAGAATCTGGAGTTGTTATTAAATTAACAACTGCACTGATTCACTTAATAACTGTGGCAATAAAGATTGTGAAATGGGACAAAACTCACAAATGTCTAACTTAGCAACAGAAATGTTGGGCTCAATTGTGGTCATAAACAATTGTGGTCATATATAAATGCCCATTGCCCTGCATTTGTCTAACAGACACTGAATAATGTGAAGTTAACGTGGAAGGAATATTCTTATTGCATTCTTTGACAAAGTGACAAAATTAGTGGACCAGAGGAACGCTGTGGATATAATTTACTTGGACTTCCATCAGGCATTTGATAAATAGACCACAATCTACTACTTGATAAGATAGAAAAATGTGGGTTAGACAGCATCGCCACCAGGCTCTCTTTTAGGCCCAGGTCTCTTCAACATCTTCATCAATGATTTGGACGAGGGGATAGATGGGGAACTCATCAAATTTGCAGACAACACCAAGCTGGCAGGAATACACTCCAGAAGATAGGCTTAAGATACAGAAGGATCTTGACAAACTTGAACATTGGGCGCTATCTAACTAAATGATAGTCAATGGTGAAAAAAGTAAGGTTCTACATTTAGGCAAGAAAAATCAAATGCACAGGTATAGTACTATAGATGGTACTTCGCTCAATGGTAGTAACTGTGAGAGGGATCTTGAAGTCCTAGTGGGCAGTCATTTAAATATAAGCCAGCAGTGTGGCTGCAGCTACCAAAAAAGCCAACACAGTTCTAGGCTGCATTAACAGAGGGATAGAATCAAGATCACGTGAAGTGTTAATGCCACTTTATAATGCCTTGGTAAGGCCACACTTGGAATACTGCATTCAATTTTGGTCGCCACGATACTTTAAAAAATGTTGACATTCTAGAAAGAGTGCAGACAACAAAGATGATTAGGGGACTGGAGGCTAAAACATATAAAGAACGGTTGCTGGAATTGGGTATGATTAATTTAATGAAAAGAAGGACTAGGTGTGACATGACATCTGTGTTCCGATACCTCAGGAGTTACCACAGAAAAGAGGGAGTCGAGCTATTCTCCAAAGCACCTGAGGGCAGGAGAAGAAGCAATGGATGGAAACTGATCAAGGAGAGAAGCAACCCAGAACTATGAAGAAATTTCCTGACAGTTAGAACAATTGATCAGTGGAACAACTTGCCTCCAGAAGTTGTGAATGCTCCAACACTGGAAGTTTCTAAGAAGAGATTGGACAACCATTTGTCTGAAGTGGTCTAGGGTTTCCTGCCTGAGCAGGGGGTTGGATTAGAAGAACACTGAGGTCTCTTCCAACTCTGTTGTTCTGTTCTGTTCTGTTCTGTTCTGTTCTGTTCTGTCCGTTCCGTTCTGTTCCGTTCCATTCTGTTCCATTCCATTCTAAAAATCTCTAGGAAATTTGCTAAGCATTATCATGACTGGGCAGCAAATATATCACACAGCATGAAAATTTTAGTTCATATTCAATGTGAAATAATACAATTTCACAGGAAAACCATGCAAATGTTATTTGGGGTTTTTGAAAGGCAAGTGACGTTTGGAAAGGTAACTGACGTTGTATTTTTAGTTTGGATCTATGCTAGCATCTTCAAAAGACGCCATATGTCTTGGTAAGACTTAAATCTCCGATTTGTGTTGCTGAACATAGAAAACATGGCTAACACAGCCAGATTAGATGGATCAATAAAGGAACTTTCTTGAGAGTTGATTGAAAAAAGTTTGCATAAAACTCTGATTATGCATCAGAAGTTTTTCTTGATTTATGTACTTTTAAAAAGCATATATCTTCTCCTTCTGATGTAGCTGTTAGCATCCATTTATATTTATAGATTTTTTTTTCAACTTTAACTATGTTGTGAATCTGAATCCAGAATTCCTTAGGCACATTATCAAATATAACTTTTTTAAAACTTACTTTTTATACCTTTACAACATAATTACCAGTCCGTATCTTGTTGGACTGATCTTTTTTTAAAGTTTAAGTTGTAATTTTGTAAGAAGCAATTCCTGAACCAATCTGTAACCAGCATCATGCTGATGGGTGTTGAGCTTCTCTATCTTTCCTTATAGTTAATTTGAGTCCAATGTTATCCATCTGTGATGTCTATTTGCACAGTCATCTGTTGGGTTGTTGAAAGAAGGTATTTACTATAAACATTGAATTTTCTTGGCAGAATTATATTAGTTATATTTTCTGCTTCATTTCTTACATCAGGGCCAAATTTTCCCATTATTATAGGAAACTGGAATGCTGAAGTTGCCAATTTTATTTGATAAAAAGTATGTTTGTAACATTGCAAAATTCTGCTGCATTTTCAAAATTAACTGGAGTTAATTACCTAACTTGAACCAATTGAACATTTCAATTTCATGATTCGATACAGTGATTTGATTGAATTACCTTGCAAACTTTAATTCAAAACATCTTTGCTATAAAGAATACCCAACACATTTCAACCTGATTTACCACCAGCCTAGTCAAGTACTTAGAAGGCAAGGGCTGGGGAGCACAAGCAAACGACAGCTAAGATTTAAAAGCCAGCCATCAACACACCACAATCAACATCTAAAAAGCCAATAGGCACTATAAATCAGGGGTGAAATGTAAAATTTGTTACTACCGGTTCTGTGGGCGTGGCTTGGTGGTGGGGTAATGTGACTGGGTGGGCGTGGCCAACCTTTTTTTTTTTAACTTTTCAAAGAATTTTTTCTGCAAAAAAAATGCTTTGAAAAACCTCTGCCAATCAGGCAACTCAGCTAGGATTTTTTTTACCACCTCTTCGGCCAAAGAGGTTGCAGAAAAAAATGCTTTGAAAAGCCTCTGACGATCTCAGCTGAGCCGCACGATCGTCAGAGGCTTTTTTTTTAACTTTTAAAAGCATTTTTTTGGCGGAAGAGGTTGTAGAAAAAATTCTTTTAAAAGTAAAAAAAAAAAAACCCACCCTCTGATGATCGTGCGGCTCAGCTGGGCATGGTGGGGGGGGGAGATGCAAGGATTTTTGCTACTGGTTCTCCGAACCACCCACCGCCATCGCTACAGGATTGGGCGATCCAGTCCAAACCGGGAGCGTTTCACCCCTGCTATAAATGCCACACAGGGAACAGCACACATTCTGCTAGAGCGGGGTGTCAAACTCGCGGCTCACAGGTTGGATGCGTCACACGCTGGCCACGCCCATGCCTGCCTTAGCAAAGGGGGTCACGATACATCACATGACAATGCCATGACGATGTGAGTTTGACACCCCTGTGCTAGAGAGAGTTCTCTGAAGATGGGCTCCAGCATGAGTCGGAAAGCTTGGAAGACAGAACCTCTGGTTCCTGTGACCAACACAGATTAGAACATTATCCTGGGATGCATATATTCACCTTTATTTGTGACATTTCAACCTATTTCAAATTAGCTTTAAATACTGTGTGGTCTTCTTTTGTGCATGAGTACAGAGCACCTCTATATTACTAAAACTCTTGTTGTGTTTGTCTCTTTGCACCTTCAAGTTATCACAATTGTGCATATACTGTACTAATTTTTGAAACTGTTGTGGTCCACCAGCAGCCTGCGGAGCTGGCAGCGGAGTTGGACAGTGAGGAGGCTGGGGAGGAACATGGACCAGTCCTGGAGTCTGGGGAAGGCTCAGACGAGGGCTCTGCATCAGAGGCAGAGGTGGGGCCAGGGTCATCTGGGAGTTATGCGTGGACTCTGGAGCCTCCAGAGTCGGACATCAGAGAGGCAGAGGAACAGGAGAGCCTGTTCCTAGTACACGCATGCGCAGGGCTGTCAGAAGGCAAGAACAGTTAAAACAAAAGGGATGACTTGGGAGTAAGGCCTGGCGATGATTGGCCCCTCCCATAAGGCTTAAAAAGGAGCAAAGGCACGTGGGACCTTTTCAGGAAAGCAACATTGTAAATTCTGTTCCCAGTCGGCATCTCTGTTTGATTCTGGACTCTGTGTGGCTTTCCCAAGTTTGGCTTTATCAAGGAAGATAAAGGTCCCAAAGGACTTCTCCCAAAGCACTTTTTGCAACTTACTGGGACTCAGCTGTGAATGAACGTAATTCACAGCTGTTGCAATAAAAGAGGTTTTTGGGGCTACTCATGTGTTTTAATGACTCAGGAAGCCTAGATCACAACAGAAACAAGGTACCTAAAATAAGCCAATTTAAACAACGTAAAAAAGAATATCTTCATTATTCCTCTGGAACTGAAATTTCTATGAGGTTCAGATCAGTTCTATTCACAAAGTAGTGACTCTTGTAGGATCCTTGCAGTAACATGATCATGATTTACAGTTCTCCCTACCAGCTTCAAAGTCAATGGGGAAGCCTGCAGGAAGTCAAAAGTAACTTCTGCTCCCAGTACTTTTTTTTTTCTTTGCCTCTGTGATCTTTCTGTTTATCTGTTTAGGTAAGTAAATATTGACTTACTATTGATGTGCATTTGACACTACAATTATTTTTCTACATAAGCTATATAGGTCTTTTTTAGATGATTACAGAACCATGCAGCATTGGGATAAAAAAAATGCTTAGCCTAAAATTTACTCTTCATTCTAGTCACATCAGAATGCACTATTTTCTTTCCTAGGATGATCCAACAGGTCCCAGGGTTGTCTACTTTTTTTTTCATAAAGTCTTCCAACCCTTTGACAAAATGATGCTTTTCAAATCCCAGTGAAGATAGTGTAGCCATGAGAGTTACGGGCCTGAGAAGTAATTTTCAAAGAAAATATTGACAAACAGAATAAAATTAGTTCAAAGGGAGCATATATTTTCCCATCATTGAAAGGAGTGGCTGAAACCAGATTTGTATTGATTTTTCTTCCTTGTTGAGAAGAAGGAAAACCCATAAACCAGGAATTGCATTTCTTTCTTCAAGAGTCAGTTCTAGCTTCGCATAAGGGAGGGAGGGAGCTGTCAATTGAGACCTATTTTTATTTCAATTGTATAAATAATACATAGGAAAATTATCATGAGAGACAGAATTCAGTCTTCTTTGATGGAAAATTTCACTGCACTTATTTAACCACCTGTAAAGAAGACTGCAGATCATTAGTCATTAGAAAATACAAAGAAGGATTTCCTCAAATATTATCACCAGGAGTACTTTCACGCTTACTATGCCAGTAAAATGCAGACTATAGGTGAGGAGGAAAATATAAAGCAATTTCTACACCAAATTACTCCATGAGGTATTATACTTCTAAAGCTTCTGGAGGCTTCCGATTGGAGTCCTTCAAAACATGAAGGACTCCAATCTCCAATTGATAGTCTAATTATGCTAGCTGGACTATCAAATGATGATGTTGCTATCTTGAAGGAAATAAGGGAGGAACTGTGTAGCATGAAACTACACAGAAAGACCTATCCTTGGCTCCTTGTTTCGTAGGCTCAGAATTTCTATTCCAGATTTTCAGCTCAAACTCAAGGACCTCCAATACAGACAGAATGGATCCCACTTACTGTTTTCCCCTGGTATTATTGGTGCCATTTTCTATTTCTGACTTTCTGTTGATGAGAATTGGAATACTAGAACAAAATGTGCAAATAAACATTAATTCAAAGTTTTCTGTTCTAAATGCAAACAATGAACAGCTGCTTCAGCTCTTCTAGTCTTTTATATAATGAAAATCTGTCAACAAATTCCCCCCTGTACTGCCATGTATTTTTCCAAGCTAAATATGTCCAATTTCTGCAATCTGGAGCCAGTGTTATTCCAACAAATTGGCTAATGATAATTGAGACTGATGAGATACATTTGCAAAATCCACTAGGAATCCAAGACAATCTTGTCCCAGCCTGATAGATATACTGTATAAATATTGAGGACTGGTAGATAGAGATCTAATAGCCAGTAGTTCAAAATCATGTAGGCTTCAATAGCTAAACTTCAAAAATGTTCATGTTTAAACTGAATGACCTATTAATCTTTAGTAAGGTGTGTGCTTATTGGGGTTAGTTGACTAGGATAGATAATACCTTTTGGATGTTCCACAAGACACTAATCTTCACATTGACCCACTTAAGTATATGGTAGAAACAGGTCAATGATTAGTCCAAAATCCCTCAGTGGATTTTATTAGAGTTAATTTGAACCTCATTCTCCTTAATGCAAATCTGACGTTCTAGCCACCCTTACTGCAAGGGAAGTAAAAGATGAACAAATCTTAAAACATTTTGATTTCTATTTGCCCTTAAGGACGGATTCATTTTAGAATGGTTAACGGAAAAACCATGCCCTAAAGATACAATTTTGATCCTTAAGGAGTTCCTACAACTGGGCTTGAGAAAATTTGGAAAGAATAGATTGCTGTAATCTGCTTTCTGAAATGCTCAAGTATGGTACAGTAATATTATATATTCTCAGTTTGTATATAGCATTTTGTTTAATGACCCCCTGTTCATTTATGTCTGGAAAACCTCAGATGCACAATTCTGAATTTATTTTCAAGAACAGGCAACAGCTGGGCACCAATAATAATACATTTGCTGTGTGAGTTGTGAAATTTTACAGAATAGACAGGCTCAAATCAATTGAGAAAGAACGTCTAGAAATTATAGACCAAGAGGGGGGAAACAAATGGAAAACCTGCCGATTTGACATTTACTGTTGTATCGTTACTTCGTTGAGATAAAAATCGAATTTTGAGGCAGCCTTGGGAAGTTAATTTTTCAGGTAACCCTGTTTTCTGTCTGGGGATTTTTCTAAAAAAAAAAAGAAAAAGGGAAAACAAAAGAAGACTTTTTCGGAATTGAAGAAAGAAGTGTTAAACTGTTCCTTGTAAGTGTTTGACAGCTAATGCAGGCTATTCCAAACAACGTGCGAACTATCTCAGGCACTTTTTTCTCCCTTTTCTGGTATGACTCAGTGAATTACTCCTTTGATTTCTTAAAATAAAAAGACTATAATTAATATTGTGTCAGCTTCAATTGAGGATCTATATTTCAGCGCAAGCGATTACTAAAACAGGACACTCTAGCTTTGGCTTACAATGTGGTAAAGAGCACATTTTGATCTGATATAAGCACACCCCTTTTCATTACGGCAAAGGCTATTTCTATTTGATAGGAATGAAAATTGTTTCCTTTTCTATCATAAGTCATCATCCTAATGTTATTATCATGAAGAATAATTAGATATCACTCCTTTTCAAATCAGAAGGTAATATTCTAATCATTCTGTATGCTAAGTTTATAGACCTGGAGAAATCATTTCGTATTAAGCAGTTTATATAAAATAGTAATCCCCAAGTACATTGGTTGAGTTTTACAAAGACCACGGCTATCATAATATCTTAGGAAATATTTTGATTGATGCTCTTTATTTTCTGCAGATAAATATAGTGCAAGGAATGGACAGAATAAGTGAACAAGACAACAGTAATACTGTTAACATGTTTCGCCCTAGTAGTTAGCAGATGTGAATTGTTTATGAGAAAAACGATTTGAGTACATGAGAGATGTAATTATGGGAAAGAATGATCAGGGAAAAGGAGGTCATATAAGAATTATTAGAAGCCTGAAATGAGCATAAGTAATTTCTGATGAGCTGCTTTTGTTCTCTGTGTTCTGTGCTGTATATACAATGTGTACTTTCTTTTGTCTTCTATGAGAATACAATTTCTTTTATGCTAAGAAAAAAAAAACAGTACAGTTGCAGGAATTGGATATGGCTAGTCTACAGAAAAGAAGGACTAGGGGTGACATGATAGCAGTATTCCAATATTTGAAGGGCTGCCACAAAGAGGAGGGGGGTATCAATTTTCCCCCCAAAGCACCAGAAGGCAAAGCAAGAAACAATGGATGGAAACTAATCAAGGAAAGAAGCAACCTGAAATTAAGGAGAAACTTCCTAACTGTGAGGACAATAAATCAGCAGAAGAGCTTGCCTTCGGAAGTTGTAGGTGCTTCAGCATTGGAGGTTTTTAAGAAGAGACTGGACAGCCACCTATCTGAAATGGTATAGGGCCGTGATGGCAAACCTATGGCACACGTGCCACAGGTGGCACGCAGAGCCATATCTGTGGGCACACGAGCGTTGCCCTAGCTCAGCTTCAGTGCTCATGCTGGCCAGCTGATTTTCAGGCCTTCTGGGCCCACTGGAAGTTGGGAAACGAGCCATTTCCGGCCTCCAGAAGGCCTTGGGGTATGGGTGGGGAAGGCAGTTTTTACCCTCCCCAGGCTCCAAGAAAGCCTCTGGATCCTGGGGAGGGCGAAAAACAGGCCTACCGGGCCCACCAGTAACCTTTTTGCCATCACGTGCCAAAAGCAGGAGAGCATGGGGAGCACGCATGGGGGGCAGGGGACATTGAATTATGGGTGTGGGCACACATGTGCACGACCACCCTGTGGTCCTCCCGCTTTTGGCATGCAATGGCAAAAAGGTTAGCCATCACTGGTATAGGGTCTCCTGCTTGAGCAGGGGGTAGGACTAGAAGATCTCCAAGGTCCCTTCCAGCTCTATTCTGATTGAATCACTTAGGGTCTTCTCATGGGGAAAGAGTCATATCAGATGGCAAAACTGACCCATTTTTGGCTTTGATTCTTCAGGTCAAATGAACCTGACTGTGAAATCCAGGATAAGAGTGTTTCCTTAAAAAAACCTATTTTTTTTAAAGTTTTGACAAATGCAAAAATCTACATATTTCTTGTGCAAATTAACTCAATATCTGCCATGTTTTCCCGAAAATAAGATCATGTCTTATATTTTTTGAACCCCGAAATAAGAACTTGGCCTTATTTTCGGGGAGGTCTTATTATTTTGGGGCGCATGGAGCAAGATGGGGCTCCTCTTGCCGTCTTACCT
>JANHZT010009732.1:40812-52251 GCA_032468215.1 Stegonotus admiraltiensis | reverse complement strand
CTGCCTTCTGGCAGCTCTTCTCATACTTGCACTAGGAACAGGCTCCTCCTGTTCCTCTGCCTCTCTACTGTCAGCCTTTGGAGGCTCTGAAGTCCACACATCACTCCCCGATGGCCCTGGCCTCATCTCTTCCTCCAATGCAGAGCCCTCATCTAGGCCTTCCCCAGCCTCCAGGACTGGCCCATGTTCTTCCTCAGCCTCATCACTGTCCAACTCCCTGCCAGCTCCTTAGGCTGCTGGAGGACCACAACATCTATATTAATAGATTGCTGATAGAAGACAAGTATTATTTATTTTATTTATTTATTTTATTTATTTTATTTATTTTATTTATTTTATTTATTTATTTTATTTATTTAATTTATTTAATTTATTTTATTTTATTTATTTTATTTATTTTATTTATTTTATTTATTTTATTTATTTTATTTGTCGAACATGTACAAGATAACAGGTATAAGTATAAACATGGACATGAACATGAACAAGGAATGAGTACAAGTAAATGGGGACAGTAGGACAGGGACAGTAGGCACGCTGGTGCCCTTTGCATGCCCCCGTTACGGACCTCTTAGGAATGGGATGAGGTCCACAGTAGACAGTTTAAGGTCGAAGCTGTGGGGCTTTGGGGATGTAACAACGGAGACAGGTAGAGCATTCCAGGCATTGACCACTCTGTTGCTGAAGTTGTATTTTCTGCAATCGATTTTGGAGCGGTTTACCTTGAGTTTGTAGCTATTGTTTGCCCGTGAATTATTGTGGTTGAAGCTGAAGTAGTCATTGACAGGTAGGACATTGTAGCAGACAGTTTTGTGTACTTCACTTAGGTCAGACCGTAGGCGGCATCGTTCCAGGTTGTCCAAGCCCGAAATTTTGAGCCTGGTGGCATAAGGTATTCTGTTGTCAGCAGAGGAGTGGAGTACTCTTCTTGTGAAGTACCTCTGAACTTGCACAATTATGTTAATGTTTGATATGCAGTGTGGGTTCCAGACAGATGAGCTTTATTTGAGAATTGGTCTAGCAAAGGTTTTGTATGCCCTAGTTTGCAGTACAATGTTACTGGAGAGGAAGCTTCGCAAAATTAGGTTGACAACCCTTAATGCCTTTTTGGCGATGCTGTTACAGTGAGCTTTGGCGCTTAGATCATTTGAGATGAGTACACCTAGGTCCTTGACAGAGTGGGGGTCATCTACGAGGTTGTATTCGCCCAGCTTGTATTTGGTGTTCTGATTTTTGTAAAAAAGTAGCACTGATGATGTTACCTAGTTTGGTAATGAAACTTCAGCAAAAAAACCCCACCAAATTCAGAGAGCAACAAAGACCTACAGTTTAATAGATGACTTACATCTTCATTTAAAATCACTTCTTAAAAGCTTGGCAGGCAATTAGGCTATGCAAATGTTTTCTCCTGAATGTAGTTCTCTGGAGGAACTGGGTGCATTGTTGATCTGTGGATTAATCAACAAAAAATGAAAGAGCCTCCCCAGTCCTGTTTTTAATCCTCTTTTTTTCTGTAATATGAAGTACCAGTAAGTAAAAAGTGACATGAGGTCTTATTCAGAGGTGAGTTTCAGCAGGTTCTGACCAGTTCTGGAGAACCGGTAGCGGAAATTTTGAGTAGTTCAGAGAACCAGTAGCGGACATTTTGAGTAGTTTGGAGAACTGGTAAATACCACCTCTGACTGGTCCCACCCCCATCTATTCTCTGCCTCTTGAGTTCCAGCTGATCGAGAGGAAATGGGGATTTTGCAGTAACCTTCCCCTGAATTGGGGAGGGAATGGAGATTTTACAGTATCCTTCCCCTGGAGTGGGGTGGGAATGGAGATTTTCTAGTATCCTTCCTCTGCCATGCCCACCAAGTCACGCCCACCAAGCCACACCCACAGAACTGGTAGTAAAAAAAAAATTTGAAACCTACCACTGGTCTTATTCCAAGTAAACTTTCTTCATTGTTCCTCTACATATTGAAAATGTGTCAATCCATCTATATATGCATGTACTTTACACGGGACATTTATCTTGTAAAACATGAGTGAAAACATTGGACAATTATCCTGCAATCAACTTCCACATAAATATGGACAAATACTGTATGTTAATTTCCATTTTCTCTTAGCTTCAGTGAAAAGCAAATAGTCTGCCCATCTCATTAATGAAAAAAATGTGTGAATGTAGATAAGTGTTGATCAAAAGAAAGCAAAACAAACTTCTTACCAATCTACCCTAGCCAGATTCAAGAGAAAGACATATTCTAGCATTGGAAAAACTTATATTACCGGACATGTTTGGCTGTTTAACATCAATCTCTCAATAAAGAAAGGAGTCATCAGCTATATCATGTACTGTCCAGGTTCCCAAGATTCAAAACCAGATTTTTTAAGCATTTAAAAATGTTTAAATTAAGAGTTCATTTTTAATGTTAAAGTTTCAAATGATTTCAAGTTTATTTAAGGCATGTGCTGAATATTTAGTTCCATTAAATTCTCCAATGCGTAGATATTTTCACAGCTTGAATCACATTGAAGTTAGCATTGACCTCTCAAGCGAGGGTACTAAGAAAAGATGTTGAATTCCATTCCCTGGGAATTACAAGGGATGTAGTTGCGTTGGTCTATTAAGCACATTACATTGAAGAAGTTGTGCAAAACAAGGCCTACTTTTATTTCAGCAGTAGCAATGTCCATGTCTTGAACTGTAACCTAAAGTCATTATCAGATGTCCAGCTTAATTCTCAAGATTCTAGAAATGAGAAGATCTTTTCTACAAGGCTCACTGAAACAACATTGCCAAAAAGGCATTAAGAGTTGTTAGCCCAATCTTGCGTAGCTTCTTCTTTGGTTATATTGTAATCCTAACTAGAGCATACAAAACATTTGCTAGACCAATTCTCAAATACAGCTTATCTGCCTGGAACCCGCACTGCATATCGGACATAAATACAATTGAGCGAGTCCAGAGATATTTCACAAGAAGAGTACTCCACTCCTCTGCCTGCAACAGAATACCTTATGCCACCAGGCTTGGAATTTTGGGCTTAGACAACATAGAACTATGCCGCCTTCGGTCTGACCTAAGCATAGTACATAAAATTATCTGCTACAACGTCCTACCTGCCAATTATTACTTCAGCTTCAACAATATACAAACTCAAGGTAAACCACTCCAAATTCAATTGCAGAAAATACGACTTCAGCAACAGAGTGGTCAATGCCTGGAATGCACTACCTGACTCCGTGGTTTCATCCCCAAACCCCCACAACTTTAACCTTAGACTGTCTACTGTTGACTTCACCCCTTTCCTGAGGCATGCATAAGTGCACCAATGTGCCTACCATCGCTATCCTACTGTCCCCATTTATTTGCATCCATTTCATGTATTCATAATCATGTTTATACTATTTATTTATTTATTTATTTATTTATTTAATTTCTATACCACCCTTTCTTCAGAAGGACTCAGGGCAGTGAACAGCCAGACTAAAAACCCAATATACAAAAATACAAATTAAAACCCGATTAAGACAAATTAAATATTAAGGCTGAACATATTTAAAAACCCAATTGAACCCAATAAAATTTGATTAAAATTTAAAACAGAATTAAAATTTAAGCTAGCCCGACTTGCAGAAAAAGTAAGATCTTAAGAGCCCAACAGAAGGTGCGCAAATCTGGGATCCTCCGCAACTCCGAGGGCAGTTCGTTCCAGAGGGCAGGAGCACCCATAGAGAAGGCTCTCCCCCTGGGTGTCGCCAGCTGGCATTGTCTAACCGATGGCACCCCGAGGAGCCCCTCTCTGTGGGAGCTCACTGGTCGGTGGGAGGCTATTGGTAGCAGAAGGCGGTCCCGTAAATATCCAGACCCTAAGCCATGGAGCGCTTTGAAGATGTTAATCAACACCTTGAATCGTACCCGGAAGACCACTGGGAGCCAGTGCAGCTCGCGCAAAAGTGGTGTCACATGGGAGCGCCATGTCGCTCCCATAACCACTTATACTATATCTATCATCTTATATCTATCATCTTATACATGCTTGACTAAACAAACAAAAACAAACAAATAAATGCTAAGTTTTAGCTCTGAAGTTCCTACGTGCCAAAAGTTCCTACATGTGCAATCCATTGCTGGGATCCCATCAGAACGAAAAATCACCACATAGGCTAAATATTCTGTTTGAAGGCAGAAGAGCTTGAGTTTTTGTGCAGTGCAATGTTTCCCTTAGTCTGAATAACTTTGCCTTCTGTAGTTACTGAGGAAATAAATATAGCAATAAAACACTCATTTATAACCTTCTGTCAGCTCTTATGTTAGGAGGTAATTAGCACACTGGAACATTACTGTGTAACACAGAAGTTTTAGTGTAAACACTACTATTTCCATAATTGAGGGTTAATTTAAACATATGTTTTTGTTCCAGTAGGATAAGGAATTTTATGCTGTGGCTTATCTCTAAAAGACAACGGTACCCAGAATACAATACAAAAACACAGCTTGCCTCTGATTCTCTGAGTTGAAGGTGAACAAACGGGAAAACTTTTGATTGCACCTTTTTTGCTGAAAGTCCCACGATGTTGGCCTATCCTTAGACAGTATAAGCTTGACTACTCAAATGAAACATGGTGAGCTTGGCATCAAGATGTTGGTTGGAAAAACTGAGTTCCATATGATCTATTTTGTAACCTAAGCTTTGAACTCATGGCCTTCATAAGTCCCATGAGCTGTTTGAGTTAACCTTCTGAATGTAGAACCATTCTACAAGAAAAGTTTAGGATGAAAATATTGATGCATTGCATAATGATTATGGATGTTTCTTAATCCAGTAAGATTTTTGGCTTCAAATTGCAAATTCTCTCTTTTCGGTTACCAAAAAGCAACAGACAATGAAGGGCTTTTTGTTTGAATAACTGGGTTAATTTAGATCGTGCCTGCTTAATTTTATATTTGAGAAGAAATGTTAACCGTAGCTGTGAAATAAAGAGACTTCTTTAGGAGAAAGATGATGACAAATTCTGAATGGATATTATGGTGAAGTTACAGTAGCAACTGTATGGGTGTGAAAATTGGAGCCTCAGAAAGGCTGAAGGAATAAAAATGATGCATTTTGAATTGTGGAGATGGAATAATACTCTGAGAATATTTTAGACCAGTAAGAAGAACAAATCATTCAATGCTAGATTTTATGTCCATTCAATCAATCAATCAATTTTGATCTTTTCCATTATTACCCTGCTTCCCCGAAAATAGGATCCAACTGGAAAATAAGTCCTAGCATGATTTTTCAGGATGCTCGTAATATAAGCCCTACCCCCAAAATAAGCCCCAGTTAAGATTGTCAGCCAGATGGGTGCATTTAGTACCGTATTTTCCCCAAAATAAGACCTAACCATAAAATAAACCCTAATGCGTCTTTTGGAGCAAAAATTAATATAAGACCTGGTCTTATTTTTGGGGAAACAGTGTATATGTATGAGTAATTTAAACATTTTAGGCAAACATGTACTTAGCCTATAATTTCCTGATGTTTCCCTTTAAATACTGCTAAAGATACCATTGCAGGATGTAAACTGTTCCAAGTAAAGCTACCTTTTGCAATTGATTGATGGTGATTTGGTCAATGCTGAGGGTGTTCAGATGGTGCTCAGATGTTTTGGAACTGCATCCGAGGTGACTATTACTATTGGTATTATCTTGCAATAGCTCACTAGGCAGTCCACTGTTTGCAGAGGTTAATTATTAAGGTTTGGGGGTGTGATGGCTCAAGGGTTAAAGATGGGGTGAGTTCCTGTTACTTGCACCATCTCCTGCCCACCTTTGCAGTTCAAAAGCATGCAAATGTGAATAGATAAATTGCTACTACTTTGGTAGGAAGGTAACAGTGTGCCTTGACTGGACATATAACCATGAAAATGACTTTGGGCAATGCTGGCTTCCTCAGCTAAGAAATGGAGATGAGCAATGCCCCCTAGAGTCAAGGGGCACTGGAACATTTACCTTTATCTGTTATGGTTCATTGCATAGTTAGTCAGATATTTAGCAAGATTTGGCATTATTATCCACCTATCAAGACTCCAAAGAACCTGGGATAGGCAGATATTGTTTTATGGTATTAAAGAGCCGAGGTGGTGCAGTGGTTAGAGTGCAGCACTGCAGGCTACTTCAACTGACTGCTAGCTGCAGTTCGGCAGTTCAAATCTCACCGGCTCATGGTTGACTCAGCCTCCCATCCTTCCGAGGTTGGTAAAATGAGGACCCAGATTATTGGGGGCAATATACTGACTCTGTAAAACCACTTAGAGAGGACTGTAAAAGCACTATGAAGCGGTATATAAGTCTAAGTGCTATTGCTATATCATCAAAGGCTTTAAGATACTATACTACTACTATTGAGTTTCATTATATAAAATCTCCCCCAAAATATTCCTTCAATATACAAGGGGAATTTTCGGTATGCCCTCTGTGTAATGAAAAGAGAACTTCTGTGTTAGCAAATAACCAGCTGAATTTTTTTTTCATCAGAAGGAAGAACGATATACAAATAAATAAACAAATGTGTAATCTTACTCTACTGGGATCAAGGAACTCAGAGATTTAACAAAATACCCTCTAGCCTAGTTCCTGATACTAGAAACACCTTGTTTCTTTTTCCTTTCCATTAAAACTCATAGGTGTATTTCAACATTATGTACTTCAGCTTAAAACATTCTAAGTAACTATCATTTTGGCTTAGAAATTCTGGGAGCTGAAGTCCACATATTTGGATGTTACCAGATAGAAAGAGTAGCTTCATCATCTGACAGCTGATATTTATTTATTTGATGGATGTATAGTGCTGTCCAGCTCAAACAAAGTGACTCTGGCTTCCATACAACAACAACGACAAACAATAGACACACACACACCCCAAGTAAACATATACTATTAAAAACCCATAAAATAACAACTGAACATGATAATTAAACTACCGAAAGAGTTAGGGTCTCAAGTAGATCCAAATGCCTGAGGAAAATGGAATTACTTCTTCCTCTTTTGTTCGAACTATATGTGAATTCTGGGGTTGATATTCTGTTTGGGGTTGATATTCTGTGTCAAGTCTGCTGCATATGTAGGATGAAAAATATAAAATTCTGCACTGGACTATAAAAGAAGAGATGAAGCATTCTCCAGTCTTAAAGGGCTACTTATTTGTGCTCCCTATTTTAATGATAAGAGTTCAAGGAATACAGAAGTCTGGAGAATCAAGGTTCCTTGCTAAACTGGCCTTCTGGTAGCTAATAGTCATGTCTATCTTTTCAATTGCAAAACAAGATTTACGGTACAGCCGAAGAAGCACAAATGAGTGTTCATTTCAAAGTATCTCTAACTTCATGCTTCGTAACAGCCATTCAATGAAAGAGTGAATGTTCCAAATCTCCTCCCCCTAGACTGGGTCTACACAGTCTAGTCCACCTCTTAATCTGGTGTCGTTCCTAGATCAGGGGTGTCAAATTCAATTTCATTGAGGGCCACATCAGGGTTGTGTTTGACCTTGGGGGGGGCAGGATGGGGCATGGCCAAGGTGGGTGTGGCTAGCTTGATGTCACTCATGTCAGGGGCGCCTGTGGTGGCCAGAGTGCTCTGCCAGCGAAAACGGGCTCCCAAGCTCTGTTTTCAGCTGCGATGGCCTCCTGCAATCCTCTGCCAGTGAAAATGCAGCTCAGGAGGGCTTCCTGAGGCCCTTCCAAGCTCCATTTTTACTGGCAGAGGCACCACAGGCTGGTCCTTTGCTGTTTCCAGGTCAGCCCGGCGGGCCAGATCTAAGTACTCCATGGGCCAGATCCAGCCCCCGGGACTTGAGTTTGACATCCCTGTCCTAGCTAGTTACTGCAGCTGTCAATAGACTAATTAAAGAGGGGGCATAATAGATAAGGCACCAGGGGTGAAATCCAGCAGGTTCTGACAGGTTCTGGAGAACTGGTAACGGAAATTTTGAGTGGTTCAGAGAACCGGCAAATACCACCTCTGGCTAGCTCCAGAGTGGGGTGGGAATGAAGATTTTGCAATATCTATCCACCAGGAGTGGGGAGGGAATGGGCATTTTGCAGTATCCTTCCCCTACCATGCCCACCAAACCATGCCCACCAAGCCACACCATGCCCACCCACAGAACCGGTAGTAAAAATATTTGAATTCCACCACTCTAAGGCATCTCCTTGGAAGATAATCTTTGTAAAAGGAATACATGCTGTTTACATGAATAAAAGCTAAAAATAGAAAACATAAAGTGTTTCTGTAAAGCAATACCCTAGTGTTAAAGTGATTAATTGTTTCAGCCTTCTCTTCCCACTTTGGAAGATAAATAAATCTCACAAGGAATAAACAAACTCAAGCTCTAGTTAAACAAAAACAAAAACAAACCCTAAAACAAACAACGTGACATAGAAGACCTAACTTCTCCAAATATATGCAGTGCTCTTGGCAAGCCACAAGAGGGTGGTGGCCCGCTATAATTAGTTATCCTAAGAGAGTCCTGGCCTTGAAGTTATATATTAGCTCCCAAGAAATTAACCAAGAAAGGAGTAAAATTTGAACACTCTCCTTAATTACACAGAATAACCTACTTATGCAGAGAAACAGTCATAAAGCTCCTGACTGTCGCTGAAAAAAAGAAAAGTTAACCCAATATCTGAACAGTTACCTATTTCTTGGGGGCAATCTGAATTGCAAAATGAACCCTTCTGCTTCTTGGCCTCCCTTGGCTTTTGAAAATAATTTTAGCAATTTATCAGTCCTGTGATGCAGATGGTAGACTCTTTTTGGTTCACACACATGCACCCTTGTTTCCCCAGCTCAAGCACAGAAACTGCTTGCTCGGTGAACTGGAGTTCTGACTTCCCACATTAAAAAGAGCAAAGCTACCCATCTATCTACTGTACAAGAGGAAGAGTTCAGGGAAGCTTATATATTAAAGTCCATGCCTAAGAAAAAGCATGTATTTGAACTCAGATTCTCTCTGTCAGTTAGACTGGCAGGGACTCTAATAGTACTGTCAATGTTGGCTGACTACAATACTCATGCATCTTTGCTGCTATTAATATCAGAACAATTTTGAGCTGAGTTTCTAAAACTAATCCTCCAGTTATTATTGAAAAGGACGGCAGACCTGAAAAGAGTCTTGGAAGGATGGAGGGCTGAATCAACCTTGAGCCTGGTGAGATTCGATCTGCCAAATGGTAGGCAGCTGGCAGTCAGCAGAAATAGCCTGCAGTACTGCATTTTAACCACTGTGCCACCACAGCTCAAAATAGTTGTTGCAGTTCTTTTACCAAGGGAATCTGATTCTTTCTTCATTTAAAGAGAGAACAGAGTGTGGAATTCTGTTATAGGCATCCTCTTTAAAGGAACTGTCCAAAATTCACAGAAACCAAATAATACAGTCTGTGACTTTAAATTCACTATGGTTTAGTCTAACAGAGTACTGTCTTAAAGACAAGCAAACATTATAAGAGCCCTGGTAGAATACAGTACATAGCCAAATTTGGCTTCTTATCTCAGAAAAAGATAAGCAGGATTGAACCTGCCTATTATTTGGATAGAAGACAGTCAAAAAGTATTAGGATGGCAAGTTGTACTGATACCAAGTAAAACTTTGCCCTCAACAATTTAGGTCCTCATTTTACCCACCTCGGAAGAATGGAAGGCTGAGTCAACCTTGAGCCTGGCAGGGTTTGAACTGCCAAATTGAAGGCAGCTGGCAGTCAGCAGAAGTAGCCTGCAGTACTGCACTCTAACCACCGCACCACCAAGACTCATTTGAGCCCAGTTCTAGAAAACATCTTATTGAGAATACTGGTAAAATAGCAGCAAAGCCCATTTTCGATAGTTCCATATCTTTGCACTGAAGGTGGAATGACAATGAATCCATCAAACCTAAGAGCAGAGAATCTAGCTATCATTAACCCTGAACAGTCAAAACTGTTATTGATGTTGTATAAATTTGATAGAACTGTCAGAAAGACCAACCTATGATTGCCAGACGTTGACTATTATTAGGTTTTTATTTGTTTTCATCTTTCATCACAACTGTTTCTGCTTGGAGTCCTTAAGGTTTTTTTAAGCGTTTAGAAATCATAAAAAGAAACCTGTTCTAATGTTGCAAGTCTCTTTTTGATGGCCACAATGGAAAAATAAGTTTATTTCCTTATATAATCATCAACGATGAAGCAACTATTTAGATTGTAACATTAAAATAATGACAAGCTTTTATACATAATGCCATGGAGATTAGTGAAATGGAATATCCTTTCACTTCTCAATACAACATACTGAAATTGGAAAGAGAGTTATCAGTGAAACAACTATAGTCGTAAGAAGCATAAAAGATGCATGAATAGGAGATTCACCATCAAGTCAAAACGTCAGCTTTTGGTTGCGTTTGTGGAAGATAGTGTCACAGAGTAAAAGAAAAAAAAAAGATAGAGGGAAAACAGAGTACTGCAACAGATAGCAGATGAGACAGAAATATTTGCACCTATTTTAGCTTAGGTTACTCTGATGAGAGTATCTACTGTATATGTGTTAACTACTAGGGAATTGGAAAAAGCTATTTGAAAGATAAGAAATCCAGCACGAGGTTATTATAAACATAGCCAGAGAATATATATTGACTCTGAATGAATTAAAATGAGTTATATTCAGAGATATTTACTTCATTTTACTTATTTATATCCCATCTTTATTATTTTTATATAACCACTCAAGGTGGAGAATATCTTACATGTCTAAAATAGTAAGGAGCTGGAATGTCTTCAATAGAAGACAACCCAGATTAGGAGAATTATGATTATCAAGTCCAACGGAGATCTTTTTTTAGAGATTGGCATCCTTAGCTTGCAGAACAGAGAAATCATGACAATTGACCTCAGATATCTGAAGGTTTGGCAGAACTGAAGAAGTTTCTTGGATGTGAAGTGAAACATCTTCATGGAAAACAAGGAAGTCTAATTGCCTCTTGAAAAAGCACCTTAGGGACAACCATAACCTGGATGACTGAAAATCTCCATAGACATCTGACAGACAAGCTTGGCCAACTGGAGCTCTCCCACCATTCATGCCGGAACATCAATGAAATTAGTGGGAAAAATGAGTGAAGCAATTCCAGCTGAATTTACAAGGTGTGTCTCAAGATAAATGTTGTATAATAATGGAACATACTGATTCACAAGGTGGTAATTGTCCTTGGCAAGTTCTAGAAATAAGCAATATGAGCTAGCTAACTGAAGTTTAGTTTAGTTTTAGTTTTATTAAATTTATATACCGCCCTTCTCCAACTGGACTCAGGGCGGTGAACAGCTAAAAATAAATACATACAATACAAAAATTAAAACAATATTAAAAGTATTAAATAACTTGGCCAAATTTAAAAACCCCACAAAACAATTTAAAACCCCAGTTAAAACTTCGAA
>JANHZT010009723.1:183969-195766 GCA_032468215.1 Stegonotus admiraltiensis | reverse complement strand
CCGAAAGCCCTACTAAGCAGGTATATACAAAAGTATGAAGGCTATTGCTTAATGCATTGTAAGCTGTCCTGAGTCTCTGGAGAAGGACGGCATATAAATTGAACCTATTATTATTATTATTATTATTATTATTATTATTATTATTATTATTAGTGGCCCTGGGATGAAAAATCATGGGGTGAGCAATTTTTAAGATTGCTTAATAGAGTAATGGAATAATTTCCATTATCACATGCCATCCCCTTTTATACCTGCAGACTGACTTAGTCAAATTTCTATCATTTTCCTTTCTCATCAAAGATTGAAATAAAAATGGAGCTTGGACATCTGGATGAGAGCATATCTACTTATTCACCCATAGCATTACATGAATATTGCAGTAGGAGAGAACTGAACGAGTATATTGAATTCCTTAGACTAACATGGTTAACTTTAGTTCCATAAGAAAATGTTTCACCAACTTATCACCAAAATTATTGAAACTGGAAAGGACCTTCATGTTTATATTGTGATATTTCTCAGGATTTGTTTAGCATGAAACACAACTTACCACTAATAAACTGAGGCGAAACATAAAATATAATTGTTCAGTGTTGTGTGTGCATGTTTTACTTTGTCTGTACGCTCTACATTCCAACCTTTTTCTGTGATTTTTGGTGATACATTTTAAAAATACTTTCCTTGTGGTGTTTGTACCTTCTGTGTTGTAATAATCTGTTCTTGATGCCCTTGTTTAATCATTCTGTAAGGTTGTGAGTGGCCCACATCCCAAACTGTTAAGGCTGTGCTTGGCAATTGTCCCTAGGGTGGCACAGAAATTATTTCATGATAATTACACAAGTCTAACAATAACAAAACAAAGTTTGTGAGGTTACAATTACTGTAGTGGAATGATGCTCAGCTAAAAGGGATATAATCTTTGCAGGATAATTGGAAGGAACAAAGGAAATAAAAAATTTGTAAAAGGCTTATTTTAATTTGTCTACTTGAAGTATCTGCAAAATTTGAGAATAACTCATATGAAATATCTTTGCTAATAGATATGGATAATTTCCTCCACCACCGTGTTTGATCCTTCTTGATTTCCTCTTCTTCACTCCCATGTGTTTTACTTTTCCTTGGCAGTAAGCCTGTCTCGATTTACTAAGACAGTTCAAAACCTCATAAACATGTGCAGCCTATCCCATATGAGAAAGGCATTTACATAGGAAAATAACTCCTATGAAGTTTTGCATGTATACTCTATTCCCGTTCCAGGAAGAATAACAGCATCAAGTGGGTTTCATATCTTGCTTTTTGGCTTTATAAGCCCTTCTCCTTCCTTCCACAAGGAAATGGATTGTCTTTGTACTTCCCCCATAGGAAGCAACAAGAAATATTTTAGCCTTGATCACTGCAGGTGTATAGGAAATCTTTTTCTTATCTAACAGGAGACAAAGAAAAACATATGTATTCTGTTGAATTTACTATGGAGCAACTATATATGATGGATTATAACATTCCTCTTGTTTCCCAGTGTTTGACCCCATAATATAATAAATCAGCATATGTAGGCAGAACCTTCTATAAAATAAAAGTGGTGTCAAACAACCAAGCAAAGAAGGATAATTCCAGGGTTATACTGAGTTATACTGAGTGCGAATAGATTTGCATGGAATCATCTCAATCAGATTTTCAGATCATATCTGATCACGTCGCAAGAGATTGACATTTTCAATTGAAGACAGTACAGAACAACAAATACTATAAATTGTAATTTTTTTCTTTTCTCTTTAATCAGGAATTGAACAGAAGATTGTTCATTTGTGTTGTGAATATTTGCCACCATTTTTTTTCACTGAAACCTGAAATAGAAGAATTGTTAAATAGTTTGACAGTTATTTAAATCATATTTATCTATACTAATGGGCCCTTGTGGTTCTGTTCCATAACAGTAACCACTGGCTGTTATATTGGAATACATGCAACAATCTACTTAGTGATAAATGCTAATGAGTGGAGAGAGGATAAATTAAGAGCAGCATTATGACAGTTAATTCCTAATATTGGAATTACTTGGGAACGTAACTTAAGTGAGTTATGCAATTTGACATTTCTTCACCGCCTCTTCCCCCCACCCTCCTGTTACATTTGTGACAAAGGATCGCAACTAAGGTAGATAACAACATTTACTGTAAGCAGTTCTCACAACCAGCTTTTGGAGAACTGGAAATCCAGTCAGTCTCTCTGAAGCATCTATTTTACAAGGTGACAATGCACACAATTGAGATGAAAAGGGACCTAAGCATTGGCATAGCTCTCCCCTTGTTCCCAGGCATTCTGCCAAAGAGGGCTACTTGGTGATGGATAATTCAACAGCAGGCTTAGCTGACTAATTGTCTTGTCTTTGTGGGGCTTTTAGTTGAAATCTACCCTGCTTAGATGAGTCATCTGGGTATTGATAAAAAAGGATGATAAATCATCTAAAATATAATGTGTAAAAGCAATCGGGTATCTAGAGCTGTATTTCAGAATTCCTATTCATTGTTGTTCTCATTTGAATGCAAAATCCTTTTTAACCCCTCTTTTGTCAAAGGGGTATTTTACAGATTACGTGAAGCGACTGATGCTCTCAACAGCCTCAAAAACAGTGGGTTCAGAGATGTGTCAAAAATTATAATCATATCATTGGATCTGAAATTATGCCTCCTATTCTGATACAACGATTGGTAAAGGAAGTGCAATTAATCCATGTCCAGAGACATTAAATTTAACTTTAGTTTAACTTTTAGGAATGCATTCTTTTCTCCTGTAAAAGGTAAAGGTAAAGTTTCCCCTCGCACATATGTGCTAGTCATTCCTGACTCTAGGGGGCAGTGCTTATCTCCATTTCAAAGCCGAAGAGCCAGCGCTGTCTGAAGACGTCTCCGGGGTCATGTGGCCGGCATGACTAAGCGCAAAGGCGCATGGAACACTGTTACCTTCCCACCAAAAGTGTTCCCTATTTTTCTACTTGCATTCTTTACATGCTTTCAAACTGCTAGGTTGGCAGTAGCTGGGACCAGTAGCAGGAGCTCACCCCTTTACATGGCACTAGGGATTCAACTGCTGAACTGCCAACCTTTCGATCAACAAGCTTAGCGTCTTAGCCACTGAGCCACCGCATCCCCTCCTGTAGATGAACACAAATGTACCCGCAATGCAATCTGACTTAATTTCTGTTGCTAAGTGAGATATTTGTTAAGTGAGTTTCTTACTTATTTCTCAAGCAGGTTCAGTATACTTGATTGTGAAATCTCTTCACCTATGAAAGAAGTTTTAAATCAGCAGCATAAACTGCACTGTTTATTCTTAGCACAAATATACAGTGAATATTGTAATCTTCTTTGAGATACTCAGGAATAAATGCAAATATCAGAAAGTCAAACCTTGTAATATATATGCTTTCATTATCCTAGAAAGAATCCATCTTTCTTGCAAAATTACAGTGGGGTTTACATAACACATTAAGTAGCCACACAAACTCAGTCTGAAATAAAAATCCATATTCTTCTATATTCTTACCATTATCATTACCATTACACCTTCCCCCAATCGCCACACATCTATCTTTTTTTATTAGTCATATTGATGTATTTTCTTGGTTTTCTTTTTCCTTGTTTATTTTTATTATTATATTTTACTTTCGCTTTAAACAAAACTTCCTTTTTATTTCTTCATTTTTTTATGGTTGTGAATTGCCTTGAGTGAGATGGGCATGGCAAGATAGGCAGCAAATAAATTTTATAATAATAATAATTATTATTATTATTGCTTCAGAACACTAATACAAATCTATTCAATTCAGTTTACAGTTTGCAAGAATTACAATTATTTCATATTCATGGTCTCATATATATAGTAGTTATTCACTTCTTGAGGGGGATGGCAGCTTCAATAAACCCATTGTTTCTTTTCAAACTTTTGCTACCGACCAACATTTTGATTTTTCTAAGTATATTAAATTGGTTTTGATTGAATCTGTCAAATTTCAATCTCGATTTCCCAAACACTGTGAACTAATTAACTTTTAGGAATGCTTTATTTTCTCTTCTAGATGGACACAAATGCACACACAATGCAATTTGGCTTAATTAAAAGCTGAGCTTGTGGTTATGTTAGCAGTTTCCCAAGTTGGTTTGGTATACTTGCTTGTGAAGTCTCTTCACTTATGAAAGAAGTTTAAATCAGTAGCATAAATAACTCCATGTGGATTTAGTGAATCTGGATTGTTTTAAGCCATTATGTAAACAGAAGTTTGCTATGGTCTTTGTAAACTGTGCAGCAAAGCCTCCCTTGTCTGAAATTCCTAGTTATCAGTTTCCCTTAAAATGCCCTAGCCAGAATCATCTTTATAAATAGCAGTTGTGTTTATCCAAGCATTTGATTATCTAAATCAAAGTCCCCACTGAGCCTCCTCCAGGCCATTTCAAAAAATAGCAACGTTACCTCAGTGTCTATAGTCTTTTACACTCCTCCAGCAAAGACTTAGAGAATTCTCATAGCGATTATCTGCATGGGTAAAATTTATTTATTTATATCCTGCCTTTATTAGTTTTACAAATAACTCAAGGTGACAGACATATCCAAAACATCTTTTTCTTCCTATTTTTCCCACAACAACTCTGTGAGGTGAGTTGGGTTGAGAGAGAGAGAGAGAGAGTCACTGTCCCAAAGTCACCAAACTGATTTTCATGGGTAAGGCAGTATTTGAACTTAGGGTCTCCTGCTTTCAAGCCTGGTACCTTAACCATTAGACCAAACTGGGTCACAAAATTTATGCATGCTTGTACACTGAAGGGATATACACACCGATTTCTCTGTAGATGTAATTTACCAGTTCCTAAAGTATCTTGTTGCTCCAAAAATGTATCAGTATTATATTTGGCCATTTTAATATGGCTAGCAATAGCAATAGCATTTAGACTTATATACTACTCCACAGTGCTTTACTGCACTCTCTCTATTGTTGCATAAAATAAAGAACAGATAAGTAGGATAACTTAGGCTGGATTAAGTTCTTTTATGGAAGGAGTTAATTTGAAGAAGAAGTACACCATTGCACTATTACACAAATACTTCTACAGTAATGCACATACCGGTTTTGAATTTATCTAACAATCTTGTGGCTTCCTATTCTGAGTAAAGGGAAATATATTCTTTGATTGTTGTATAATGTAACAGCATATTAAAAATGTGCTACAAATGAAAGTAGAACAAACTCAAGACTGAATATACAGCATAATTGCAATATCATGCACATTTTCTGTTCAAGTTTATCTGTAGCATATACACTTCAAAGGTCAAGATACTTAAGAGGGTTTGATTAATTGTTTTGCTTTAAAAGATCCAGGAAAAAAATTGGATGTGATCCATTGAACTCTTCAACCGGATACTTATCAAACCACAGAGATTGTTCAGCTGGATATAGTTTTTCCCTCTATAGCAAGGATGTGATAGTAAACATATTCTGATGTTTTTGTATACTATCCTGATGAAATATAAAATAGCATTATTGAAATATTTGTTCCACTTCATATGTTTTTCAAGATAATCTTGTGCATTCTGTGAAATATAAAAGTCAGTCCTAAATATATTAAATGATTACAAACAAGTTTTGATTTTTAAGCGTCAGATTTTAGTTTTTACTGTAAAGCTAACAATCTTTTGAGATATTAGTGAGAACTTGGAGCAATTAGGATCAAAGATATACTAATTATAAATCTGTGGCCAACAGATTCATATTCATCAGAATATCTTCAGTAGAATCATGTGTAGCTTCAAACAATCTGATGTATTTTGGACTGCAAAAATCCAGATTACCTCTAGCTGGCAATGAGGGTTCGAGTTCTCATCATTTCAAGGTCATTGAGATACAATAGTTTGCTAAATTCCACAGAGTTAGGTTCAACTTCTGATGATTATATATGGATGTACAATATGCTTAAAACCCTGACCACTCTTTCATAATAATTCATAGCTCAAGACACTGTAAAAATTAATTGGAGTGGCTTCCTAGTAAACATGTTATAAGACTATGCTATTGAAACATTGACCTCAGTGCCATAACTATTATATCCTATTTGCTTTTAGAGTTAATTGAGACAGGAACTAGTTTAGGCAAACAGCACAGAATAAACCATTAAAAAAACATGTTTGTCAGAAAGCTGCTTTGACTGTTGCCTACAAATTAGTAATTGTTTTGTGGGAAATTTTTTAACCTCAAAAGCTTTTTTCCCCTCAAGCTTCTTAGAAATTTCATACCAAGTTTAGTAATAGAAACAAGAAACACTGATTTTGGAGTCTTATTATCATAGGGGGATATTTGAGTTGCTTTTATAGTTTTTATAGCCATTTGCTTCTCAAAGGTTTCCTCATTGGTGCTTCTCATTCTGGTCTCGTTTGGAGAATCTCAAACCTCAAGGTCTGACTCTGCAGTAGCAAACATTTGTCTACAGGTAGTCCTCAACTTACAACAGTTCATTTAGTGACTGTTCAAAGTCACAATGGCACTTGAAAAAGTTATTTATGACCACTTTTCACACTTAGAATCGTTGTAGTGCAAGTTCAGGAAGGGCAGGGAAAGACAGCATGGGTAAATATGGGTGAAGGCGAGGGGAGCATATGGTGCATGCAAGTGAAGAAAGACCAGATATGAGGAAGACTTACCTGAATGACATGTGACCTTCATTGCTGGCTTCCCTATTGATTTTAAGTCAAGGTCAAGACTGCAAATAGTTGTAAGTGCAAGCTAGTTGCCAAGCATTTTAATTCGGTTCATTTGACTATCAGGGTGCTGCAAAGGCCAGAACTTTAGGACAGATCCTAAGTCCCTTTGTTTAGTACCATCATAACTTTGAATGGTCACTAAACCAATTATCATAACCGGAGGACTTCAAAATTCCCTACAAGTATTTCCTAAGTATTAGGTTATTCATCTTGTGAGAAGGGAAAAATTATCTCCTGTTAATAAATATCTTTCCACTCTGCACATTTTGTGTTCTTTCCAGCAAGCCCCTCCATCACCACTTGTGGTAGAACATGAAAATCCCACTTGAACAAAAAGGGATGTACATAAAGTTGAGTACCATGTTTCAGCCTCCTTCAGAGGGCATGCTCAGTAACCCAGCTAAAATTTTGTGGCTGCATTTTGTTGGCACATATATTTAATTTCGAAGTTTATAACTGACAGCACCAAAGGCTACATAGCGGTTAAAGTGAGTTCTTTGGTCAAATTCAAACCATTTTATTATTAAACTGGTTAATTAGCAATTTGAAAGGAAAAATCTAGGTCTTAAAGTCTCCCCGGGTCACTGCCAAACCTCAACCTATTAACTACTCCTGCCTCTCAACAGTAATAACAATGAGGTTTTGACTACATATGGAACCAACTATGTGTGAGGCTTTTATGAGAAATTTTAACAGGGGGCATGGTTTTGCAAACAACAATTCTAGAACATAATTTCATGGTTTTTACTTCCTTCATTGTCCCTTCAAAGAAACTAAACCCTTTTGTCATTATAGGATGTAAGTTTCAAACAGGCTTTTTTGCTGACACTGGTGGAAGCTTTTAAGTGACTTCCCCTGGGCCTGTTTTTTGTGAGTTTGTTTCCTTGACACTGACCCCGTGAAGGTGTCTTTCAAAGTGCATCAACCTCCTGTCAGAATATGAAGTGAATAAGGGAAGGAAAACTAACCATGTTCAGGAAGTTAATGGAATTATGGGATTTAGCGAACATCAAACAGCTTGAACATTTGGTGTTTTTTGAAGATATATAGGAATTTGACTGATTTATATCTTATTAGTCTATGTGCAATGAATGTACAGGTAGTTCTTGACTTGTATGACCAAAATCGAGACTGGAACTTGCATCATTAAATGAGGCAAATGCAATTTTATGAACTTTTTGCTATGGATGTTAAGTGAATCACATGGTTGTTAAGTGAATCTGACTTAACCCTTTGACTTTTTGTCGGAAGTTGGCCACAAGAGCACAAATGACATTCACACAAGCCCGGGACACTGCAATCATCATAAATGCATGTCAGTTGCCAAGCACCCAAATTTTGATCATGTGACTATAAAGATACTGTGATAACCGAATAACAACAAAATTGGAAGGGACCTTGGAGGTCTTCTAGTCCAACCCCCTGCTCAGGAAGGAAGCCCTATACCATTTCAGACAAATGGCTGTCCAATCCCTTCTTAAAAACTTCCAGTGTTGGATATTTTTCAGTGCTGTTATAACTTCAAAGAGTCACTAAAGGAAATGGTTGTAAGTCATGGGTTACCTGTGTAATTTTTTCTGAGCATGGTTCTCCTTCGCATTTGGGTTAGCACGTCAGGGACATATACTGAAAAGGAGTAAGTGGAGCAAGAAAAAAAAACAAAATTTCCATTTATGTAATTTCAAGTTTAAATCCCCAGTCAGCTATTAAATAGTTTCACCCTTCTGTCCGATTAAAAATTAAAGTTGTGCAAAACATTTGCAAGAGATATTTCACAAAGCATACAAATGTTTTAAAACACCTTTTCCACTAGCAATGGCCTGATTCCACAGATGGGTAAAACTGAATCTTCCTGGATCATGCCCAAAGCATTTTTTTTAATGAAGGTACTATGATGCCAAATGATGAAACCAACATTGTGATACTTTGCCGTTTGTAGTTTCGTCATTTGTGGTTTCATAGAGATGTTGTAACTCTGGAACAGTAGAGTTTCCATAACAATATCTCCACATATTTCATCACTTGTTCTCCATTGTCCCCACTTCTTCTGGACACCTGTGGATGAAAGATGCATATCTTGGGAAATATTTTAGACTCACTATTTAGTATTTGTCTTATCTATTCAGTCAATGACCAGCAAATTTAAAAGAACAATAACAAAATCTTATTAAAATATACAAAAAATTAATTGACATATCTTAGAATGTAGAAATTGAGAGCCAGTTTGCTCCAATGATGAAGGCACCAGACTAGAAACCAGGAGAATGGGAGTTCTAATCCCACTTTAAGCACGAAAGCCAGCTGTGTGACTTTGGGCCAGTCATTCTCTCTCAGCCCATCTAACCACACAGAGTTGTTGTTGAAAAAATAGAAAGAGAAAAGAATAGCAGATATGTTCACCACCTTCAATTATTTATGAAACTAATAAAGGTGGCATTAAAAACTCTTTAAAAAATGGTGAAATAGGAGTGCTCTGTCCAATAAATTGTCTGCAGTAATTGATGATTTAAAGATTAGAAATATGTATAAGTGGTATTGAGAGACTGACTCAAGAGTAAATAATGGAAAAAAACAGGAACAAAGGCACTAAAGAATGTCTGAATGCTTATTCCTCTGCCTGTTCCAAATAGGCAACCTGAGACAACCTTGGCTTGCTACAAAACAGGCCCTGTCTTTACCGATATTGAACCATGCATGAATAATTGCCTTTGAGGCATTTTTTCTTGCCAAGTAGATGGCTTTTGGAAGCCAATTCTAGCTGACTTCATTTCCTCAGGATACATCTACTGCTGAAATCTAAACTGTTTAGATGCCCTAATTTTCTTTAAGAAATCTTGCAAATTTTAGGGAAGTGTGAGATCTCTGAATGAAAATAGGGTAATTTCAAAGGCTTTGGTCAGAACTAATTTAAAATTGATTTATGTATGCTTACTTTTAAATACAGGGAAGTCTGTGGTTTGGTAAATATGGATTATTTCCTCCTGAAAAGTATAGTCTCTTGGAAAAACATACCTGCATAACCGATCTGAAATATATTTAAAAGAGCTTTGATTACGGCAATATTTTCTGTTCCAAAGGGAAATGGGGGAAAAAATAAGAGAGGGACAAAGTTAAAACTGAAGCCAGAAATAATGTGAGCAATAGAGTTATTATCCTATATTTTCCAAACCATTGATAATCATTCAAAAGAATCTAAACATTTACAGAAACCAATTAATCTTCAACAGCAAAATTAATATATGAAACAACTAATTTGATTTCACATGACCACATTGTATCAACCAACACTGCATTTTGTGCTCAACCTTAAATGATTCTATCCCTTTCTATTTTGCACATTTTAAACTAGCTTTTAATTAAAATATCCTTATATTTATTCCTTAAATTATCTTTTGCATTTTTGTCACCTTTACTGTCATAATAAAATATTGGAGTTAGAAAAGCTACTAGAGTCATTGAATCCATCCCTCTGCTCAGTGCAGGAATTCCGAAATAACTAAAGAGATCTTCTCTTTTGGCCATCAATTCATGGAAAGACAATGCTAGTGATCTTTTAGAACAATGCATGTATCTTGAGTAAATATTGGCTAAGATGTTGGATTATAACTGGATCATGGGGAACTACATAAGTAAGCCTTCCCTAAACCACAAAAGTTCACTAAATCAAAGAATTGTTGTGGTGGTGTAAAAATGGGGAAGGAAATGTGTGCCACAGAGCAAATAAATTGAAACAAATAAATAATTTGTCATTGTTTGATTGTAAATAACCAGAATGTTTACAAATTAAGCACAAAACATTGCTGGGTTAAACATTGCTTCAGGTGGGGTAAACATCTGCTGATTCATACATATATTAAAGAGACGAAAAAGAAAGGAAGGATCAACAACAGCAGATTTTCCAAAGGTGTGTCATATTAAGAAAATCTTGGCTTGTTTTGTAACATTAAGGTGCCTCAAATATTCTCAAAAAGAAATGACTACTTGTTTAAAAAGGTATTTGCTCCCTTTATGAAACCAATGCAATGACAATTTGATTTGATTTGGAATTGAAGACTTTGTTGCGCCATAAAACCATGCTTTATGAAGGGCACTCAATTTCCTTAGAAAAGACAACATTGTAAGTAGCTTTAGATTTAGCTTTTCAGAGCTTAACACTGTCAAAATCAACAAAACAACTGACTGAGAACAGCTTAAGAAAGTTTAGGTAAATCAAACACTTTTTTTGTGATAACCAAATGTTGTTTATTATGCACAGGAATTGAGTTCTTTCACTAGATCAGAAATGTCATTTTGCCCCAACAATTGTCATATTTTTATGCACCTCTTACTAGCACTGTCCACTAGCAGAATAAGCAGGGGTCAGGCTGACAAAAGCAGAACAAACCCCATTCTTTTTCTCTGTACATTGCACATAAATCTTTTGAATACTGCTGCATGTTATTTTTGTTACCTGCTTTAGAAACCTAATAACTTATCTAAAAATAGGGCAGGTTAAAAATTGGAAAGCTACCCTGTGCTACATGGAATGTGAAGAATGTCATTCTGTAATAAAGATATAATGAATATTCCTCAAAAAATATAAAGTAGCAAAAAGTAATCTAAAATATATTTAAAGGTAGATCATGAAAATGCTCAGCTTGTTTGACATTCCTAAAAATATATTGATGGAAAGATTTGTGGATCTTTCAGTTACAGTTCCTCTGAAAATTGCCATTCTCAGAAGTCTAAAACTTTCTTCACAAATCTAAGTCTACGCTACAAAATTTTCCATGACCTGTGAAATATGAGATTAGTATCTTTTTAATCTAAACATGCTGCAAAAACCATAGGTTTAGAAGATTTACCTTTTGAGGCTTGTAGACTGGAGAGGAAATAGCTCATCTGAGGATTTCCTGTGAATTTTGTATTCTGGACTTATAAAAACTTCAGGCAAAAATGGTTGTTTGGGAGATGTTTAAATGTCTAAATGTTGAGCCTTATTTTCTTAGTCCATTTTTCTACCTGTATTTTTTCAAACCAACTTAATTCCAATTTTTCAATAATTTCTTTT
>JANHZT010009723.1:151351-164791 GCA_032468215.1 Stegonotus admiraltiensis | reverse complement strand
GCCAGCGCTGCTGACTGGGGGATTCTGGGAGTTGAAGTCCACCCATCTTCAAGCTACCAAGGTTGAGAAACACTGCTCTATGCCGTGATGGTGAACCTATGGCACGCGGTCCAGAGTTGGCATGCAAAGCCCTCTCTGCTGGCACACACACCATTGCCCCAGGTCAGATCTCCATGGCGTTTCTTTCGTGAGCTTCTGTTTCCCTGCAAACGATGAAACAGAAGCTCATGAAAGAAAAAGTTCTTACCTCTTGCTGTGCTGCTGGTGTTGGGATGCCCCGCCTCCTACCAGCCAGCTGGTCTTTGGGTCTCTGCTGCGCATGCACACATGTCCGTGCATACATGCACTCTTTTCAGTTTGGGCATGCACATGCACTTTGGCCACTCAGTGTCTAAAAGGTTCACCTTCACTGCTCTATGGTGATATGATGCAATGTACTGGTAGTGACAGTGGTAGGTTGCCCCCGGTTTGGACCGGTTTGCAAGAACCGGTAGTAAAACCGGTGGGAGGGTCCGCCCACTGACCCAGATGTCCTCTGTGCATGCATGCGGGTGCTGTTCTGCCCCAGCGTCCGAGTCCCAGGAAGAGCGACACACATCAACTTCACAAACACTGTTTTTATTCCAACAAAACCTTTCTCAAGAATGCAGGCTTCTGTGAAAGTCCTTATCAACAGTTTTCAAGTCCGACAAGAGTTGGCATGCAGCCCAGACAAACCAGTTGCTCACTCTCCAAGATAACCAGAGTTAATGACACGTTGTTTCTAGCAAAAAACTCCTCACCGGCTTGTGCCTTAAATAAGCCAAGCGAGTGGCCAATTATCCTCAGACTTTACTCCCGAGGAGACCTCCTCTTCCGGAGTAGCCACTCTTGCCTTTTGGCAGCCCTGCGTGCCTGAGCATTGAGGAGAGACTCCTCCACTTCGCTCTCTCTGCTGGACACAGCCTCTGGAGGTTCTAAAGGCTCAGGCATCGCCTCCTCTTTGGCCTCCTCCCTGTCCGAAGTGATGGCTGGCTGCGCAGGTTGCAGGTGTGACCCCACATCAGGCTCCTCACCATCTGGATCCGCCACAATCCACGCAGCAGTGGATGGGCCACAACAGGTGCGATGCAAACCGATAGTAAAGGTAAGTAGAACCCACCACTGGGTAGTGAGGATCTGGATGCCCAAGAGGGAGGGTTACATTCAAGAAGAGTAAGAGGCAATTTAGCCCAGATATCACATAAGAGAAAGAGGATGAAGACAGCCCCTCCCTAATAGTTCACAGAATATACAAGTGGCCCTTGACTTATGAATACAATTGAGCCCAAAATTTCTGTTGCTAAGTGAGACATTTGTTAAGTGAATTTTGCCCCATTTTTAAGACCTTTCTTGGCACAGTTGTTAAGCGAATCTGACTTCCCCATTGATTTTGCTTGTCGAAAGGTTGCAAAAGGTGATCACATGAGCTTGGGACACAGCGACAGTCATAAGTGCAAACCAGTTACCAAGCATCTGAATTTTGATCACATGATTATGGGGATGCTACATAGGTCGTAAGTGTAGAAAAATAGTCATAAGTCACTTTTTTCAGTGCTGTTGTAACCTTGAATGGTCACTAAATTAACTGTTGTAAGTCGAGGACTAGCTGTATTGTAGATACAGATAGTAGAATCTTCAGTCTGGCAAGGTTTTATCTATTGGTACGAAACAGTAAAGAACTCAGCTTGGAAGAACTGCTACGTGACATTTTTGGTTTGGGGCTTCACCTGTTGTTTGTGTAGTGTACTTCCAAACATATTTTTCTTAGTTCTCAGCAATCTCCATCTATAAGCAGGAAATGTAATACAAAAATAATACACTAATAATTCCAGGGATGGGTTCTACTTACCTTTACTACCGGTGCTCAACAGGACCGCACGCAGAAGCTTCCTGATGATGTTGGGGTCGGTGGGCGGAGCCTCCCGCCGGTTTTACTACCAGTTCTTGTGAACTGGTCCAAACCGGGGACAACCCACCACTGAATAATTCTAAAGAGTATCTTTAAATGATATTACTGGTGATTGACTTTTTGCCAATGCAATTACCTGGCTTGACACAGAGTCTGTAAGATGACTGTGCTCTACTTTAGCAGTAGGTGCCAGGCCATGAGGCTGCATTGCTGACACAAAATGGATTATAGAGCTGAATCATAAATTGGGTGAGGCCTCCATTCAAACAGATCTCCATGGAAACAAAAAGCTGGCCTACCATTGGCAAGCAATAGAGAAAGCATTAGATGATAGCTAATTTTTCTTTCCTGTAGGCCAGTGGTAGTTTGCCTACCACTGCTGTAGGCAATGTGTGCTTCCCTTAGCATTTTAGGAGAGAAAGAATTAGCCATTAGTTGTAACGGTGTTTGTTGAAAAGCAGAATATTGCCTGCCTGAGAAGTAATTTCTTGCAGGCTTACAAAGCACTGTCTCATAAAAAGTACCCCACTAGCACAAAGTGGAATCAGATTTAAGTCTAGGAGTATGTCCTCTGCTAACTTTATTGTTGCTGAGCAGGGATTTGGAATGCCATGCTAGAGCAGAATCCAAAATTTCACAGCTGGCAACTGCATTTCTACTGAAGTGAAGCAAAATGAACAATCTCAAATTTAGAATATTGACAGAAAATTGGACCAAAACAAAACAGTTCAGAAATTTTATTTAAGGAGACCTTACAATGAACTCCAACTAGCCTTCATTTTTATGGAGTGCAGTAATCAGGAGGAGCGGTAAGATAGAGAACATTTTGAAACAACTTCTACGTTGCATGTGGAATGCTGGCTAGTCCACAGTATGTATTCTGGCCTTGATCCAGTCCTGAAGTTTCCATTTTATCGTTCACCTCTCATAATACAGCATCTTTCTACTATAGGTACAAACCTTCTTCATTATATCCACCTAGAGTATCAGGTTTCTATGAACGGCTCTACCCTGGGAGAATGAGATGATCACAAACACTTGCACCGAGTCTCCCTCCTCCCTCCCAAACTGAAAACAGATGCTGTTTATTGAGCAGCATCATTTCAATAAAGTGTGGAAAAGAAATCTGTGCAAAAAGTTTGTTCTTCTTTGGTCACAGCTAATGTAAGCCATGCAGCAAAGAAAACAAATGGTAATTCTATCATCTCTTTATTGCCAGGATATAGCATAAAAGACAAAAGAGGCCCCAGTAGTAACAGAGCCATTGATTTATTGGTTAAATAGGCTGACCATTGTTTATCACTGCAGAGGTTTCATTTGTTGGTTAAAGACACAACAGCAATAATGTCATCACCTCGATCAGATAGGGAGTAAAGTATTTAAAAATTAACAGTTTTCAGAATGGGAGATCAATGAGTGGGACATAAATCTTAAAAAGACTAGTTCAGGGGTCTGCAACCTTAAACACTCAAAGAGCCATTTGGACCCATTTCCCACAGAAAAGAAAACACCGGGAGCCACAAAACCCTTCCCATGCCTGACTATTTCTTGAGCGGCAACAAAACTACCATATGTAGTTGAATTAAATGGTCTGTTTTCTTCTGAAACTTTTCTTTTCTTGGATTTATCCATGGTTGGACTACCAGGGGTTGAAAAGCTGAATAAATAGTGTGCAGGCAGATGTCACACATTGGCGGTTCTGATGCATATTTTGAGTGACAGGGAGCAGAGGGGTGAAAGAGCCACATGCGGCTCCAGAGCCGCAGGTTGCTGACCCCTGGACTAGTTTATCACTAAATAGCAATAGCACTTAGATTTATATACTGCCCCATAGTGCTTTACAGCATTCTCTGAGCAGTTTACAAAGTCAGCATAATCGACAATCGTGGTCCTCATTTTACCGACCACATAAGGATGGAAAGCTGATTCAACCTTGACCTGGTCAGGATCAAACTCCTGGCAGTGAGCAGAATCAGCCTGCAATATGGCATTCTAACCATTGCGCCACCACAGCTCTTTTACCAAATTAGAATTATTGTTTGTCATTTGTTTGGATATGGTACTGGAGTTTAGAAGAAAAATATCCTTCTACAGTATTGTCTATATCGCCACTCTGGAAGAATTAAATTATCACAACAAATATTTATAATATTAAAAAATGTATATAAAAAATAAAGCACCAATGTGGTGATGCCATTTCTCACAAATATCTTATATCTTTTAAATACAATGATAGACAGTATTAAAAATTACAGGTGGTTTAGCCCAGTGGTCCCCAGCCCCCAGTCCATTAGACCAGCACTGGTCTGTGGCATGCCAGAAACTACACCAAGAAGCCCAGTTTCTGGAATGCCACAAGCAAACAAGCGAAACATGTGTTTCACCAGGAAATGTAGATATGGCAGGCTCAAAAAGTATTCCCCCTCCTAACCTTACCCAAGGGCTCCGAATCCATTGGCAATGTACATTTTTCTCTCCAAAATCACAATGAACTAACCCTAACCCTATCCCTAAGTACCCCTAACCCTAAATGGATTTTCTGCCAATGGGATTTTCCCCTGTGTTTTGCCAGGAAACGTAAATAAGGCAGTCTTGAAAAATGCACCCTCCTAACCATACCCATGGGCTCTGAATTTATTGTGATGTCCATTTTGCTCGGCGAATTCAACCCTGAACCCTAATTGGTTTTTCTGCCAATGGGATTTCCCCATGTATTTACCCTGGAAACATAGATAAGCATTAGAAATTCATGCTTCCTGTGTTGGAACTCCTTGGACTTGTGAAAGCTCTATCATACAGAATCCTGAAAATAATTTGAGCCTCTCTGTTGTTTAATTAGATTCAGTCAAATCTGTAGGACTGACCATCTTCTCATTTGAAGAAACCATCTTCTTTCTTGCATGAGTTAAAAAATCCATGGATGGCTGATTCAATTCATGGATATAACTGCAGCTATCCAGAAAGGGATCTCATAATTCTTTTGTTGGAAATGTAATACTATCATTTTATAAACCGTTTGCTGGGATGCTGCAGTGGATTTTTTTTTTTCCCACAAGAGATTCAATATGTCATTTTGCAACATCTCTTTGTCATTCTTCATCGACATCCCTGGTCAGAGTCAACTATGCTTGAGGACTTCCTTAAGAAGAATAAGGATGGGTTCCAATAACCCAACTCTTTCCCCACACCAATCTATCATTCTATGAAGTTATATGTAATTTTGTTACATCTATTTATCTATTCATTTATTTTTATCCTGCCTTCATTATTTTTACAAATAACTCAAGGCAGTGAACATATCTAAACATCTTCCTCCTCCTATTTTCCCCACAACAGCCCTATGAGGTGGATAGGGTTAAAGAGAGGGACTGGCCAAGACCACCCAACTGGCTCTCATGGTTAAGGCAGGACTAGAACTCATAGTCTCTAGCTTTCTAGTCTGGTGCCTTAACCAGTAGACCAAACTGTCTCCCGTTCTTTGATCTCTCAGTTCCCAATTGGAAGAAGGGGGATTAGAAGGTACTACTTGAGGGACAAGCTAATGTCTACTTTCAGAGAAGAAATGTGTTAACAGTCACCCTGTAAAGCTTCTTTAAAACTAAGAAAGTATAGTTATTGCAGCCAAGGTAACAGAATATTCCATTTTAATAATGTAACAAGAGTATGCTGGATGTTCACTAAAGTTGTATAAGAGATTAGGAAACAAATTTCCATAAATGGAAAACCCTAGTCTTGAGGATAAAGAGGAGACTGCTGCAAAGAGTTAAGAACATCCAAATGTCTGAACTGTTTGTTTTGATCAGACAGGCATGAAAAATTCAACCATAAAATCTAATACAAACAACATCCAACAGTCATATTTCTCTTGATATATGTTTTGTATGCACACTTCTAAAGATATATCTGCTTGCACTAATTAAAGTTTTATTAACATTGGTTTATCTAAATAACTTCCAAATCAAATTAGCTAATTGACTTATTCAGGACTTTGGTCAGCTGCTTGTAGGGTAGATGGTAGCACAAAACTTGAGCACTCTATTAGAAATGTCCTTAAAAGTACATACAATTCTGCAGCCATGTCTAGTTCAATATAATGGATGTTTCAACCCTCCCAGATAAACCAGATAGGAAACATGACCAGATGAGCTAATTCTACTTTGTTGTCAGGCTACATTAATAGAACCTTGCAAGTCTGAACATACAAATCTCCCACTGACACTTTTAACACTCTGATACGTTAGGGTGGATTCTTCTTAAATTTCTTTCTTTGTGTCAAGTGCCAGGAAAATCAGGCGATCCAGACAGTTCAATTGAGTGTAAAGATTTTATTGTAAGCTTGAACTCTCTACAAGAATCTGAATTACTAGTGGCCAAGGGAAATTAGCAGAAGATAAGAGATAAGGAATTTCAAGATGAGCTGGTCTTAGATCTCTTGTGGGCGTGAAGAGACTCATGACTGATGATGTGTTTGACCCTTCCCTCGGGCTCAGCCTTGCCAACTCCTACACTTTGTCTGTTAAGCATTTGTTGGTTCCTTCCCTTTTCTCATGAATCTCTAGGAAGCATCTCTTCCCCTTGTTCCTCAAGGCATCCGCATACCATTACAGGATGTAATAAAGGTGAAAGAAATATTCCTGCAACGGGACAATGTGGAATCACTTGACCCACTCTCTGTCTAGGGAGAGATGTTCAGATAATGCCAGATAATGTTCCAATTGAAACCCCTACCCCTCCAATTTTTGTTACATTTTGAACAATCTTTCTAAACTTTACTATGACTCCTATCATCTTGGTTTTTCTCCAAATGCTTCTATGCCCCAAAGTCATGTATTACATGAGTGGAGTTCTACACTGTTATTACAGCTGAACTCAGATTTCATTTAGGGAAAACCCATAACACAGCGTTCCAAGCCTAAACTCCAAAATCTGCACTGAAGTATACCACATTCTCATGCTCATATAAACTGGAAAGATATAAGAAATCTCAAAAAGAATGAGTCAGAGTCTGGAAATCATATTGTATGGCAACGAATATGTGATTAGATTCCATGCAGAAGATTATTCTGGGCTACATTAGTAGTAAAGGAATCATATGCTAATGTCTTGGATGTTCAACCAATTGGAAAATTGGAAAATGATCTGCAACTCACAAGGAAGATTATTTCAATTTATTGGATTCAATTACATGGACGTTATGTTAGTTTGGTCAAGGAATTGTACAGATACACTGTTGCTAAATAAGTGGGATCAGCTGGAGAAGGGGGGAAGGGCTCTTCCATCATAGCTGTACATTCTATACTGGGGAAGGGAGACAAATATAAGCAGAAACCTATTTGATTAATTCCTCTTTTCACTGCAGTAGGTTTACCTTCATATACTTATTCACCTCTCTATATTCATTTTATAATACAATTAAACCAGCATATAGCTTTCTGTCATCATGTAGTGAATCCTTATATTATATGTTATAAATATGTAGTTTTACTTCAACAGTGAATCCTTTTCTTCCAATTTGAAAGTCCAGAAAATATGGTTGTAAATTGTAGTGGATAGGGAATAGAACTTTAAAATTACCCTTTCATTCAAATTACATGTTTACTAATTGTACTAAGAAATCTTTCCAGATGTTATAGCAACAACACAAATGTTAGGGATGCGAGTATTTTCAGAGTAAATGTATTTTCATCTCCCCATCTGCATGTTTCATATGCTTGTGGAATTATCAAATTTTCTGTTTGTCTCCTTTTAATCAATGCAATTCTGCTGATTTTGCAAGATTTCTTATTCATTCTACCAAAAAAAAAACCCCCACCAAAAGAAGAAACTGTTTTTTTTTATATGGAAGAAAAGATTCATAAACATACTTTGGAAGTATAGAAAATATGCAGGTAGCATGAAACATTCAGTTTAACAATATGGGCTGGTTGTAATATCACATCCATACTCCATAGTTAAAAGAAATTAGATTTTAGGTTAGGTTGGGAACAATAATTCTTCCTGGACATTAAGCTTGATTATCACCCTTTGGGGATTAAATAAATGAGTTTGCTTGACACACTTCGAGAAGAGTTGATCTTTGTTGGAAACTTTCACTCTTGTGAACTCACTTGATTGATATACAATTCAGTGTACCAAACCCATAAGAACTGAAGTGAGCTAAGAGTTTCCCAGCTGCCTCTTCCAGCTGAGAAATAGCCAAACAACCAGGGCATATGTGTCATTAAAAAGAGTTAATATTTTGGCAACAAAAAGTATACATATATCATCAGTGTTTAAGAAAAAAATGTCATCTGGCTTATTTCATTTTTATACTCAACTAATTTGCAAGTAACACATATGATAACATCCAGAATTTGTGTATGCCATTCACTTGGACTTTATTTTTCTTAAAGCAGCTGATTTTCTTGTATTCATTTAAACTTTTCCTTTTATTTAAAAAGAAATATCGTCGGCACTTCTGGATTTGACGGTTGTATTTGTCATCTTTGAAATTCAAGTGTATAGCCAAAATATAGAGTTGTACTATCATGGAAGGAAACTGTAATTAGTTAAATGATACAGAGGTAGATTCTTAAGGCTAGTGGCCACACAAACTTTATTCTGATTTTGGAAACAGTTAAGAGCTGCTTATCTAATAATCCAAAATTAGAGTATAGAATTGTGTTTTCAAGCACTTCTTCCTCATGCTTTCTGAATCCACTCCATTTGTTGAATTGATGATATACTTCATATCAGTGGTGAAATCCAATTTTTTTTACTGCCGGTTCTGTGGGTGTGGCTTGGTGGGCGTGGCTTGATGGGTGTGGCAGGGGAAGGATACTGCAAAATCTCCATTCCCACCCCACTCCTGGGGGAAAGGATATTGCAAAATCTCCATTCCCACCCCACTCTGGGGCCAGCCAGAGGTGGTATTTGCTGGTTCTCCAAACTACTCAAACTTTCTGTTACCGGTTCTCCAGACCCTGCTGGATTTCACCCTTGCTTCATATTTATTTAGCCAAGGCAAACCATCAATCCTTCACAAAGGAGATTGGAGAAGCATACCTAGCCTGTTTTAAAGTAGCTTGTTATTTACTCTTTTTGTCAAAAGGGTGTTTTGTTTTGTTTTGTTTTGTTTTGTTTTGTTTTGTTTTGTTTTGTTTTGTTTTGTTTTGTTCCTTGATTCTAGATTCTAGATTATTTAATGAATAGATCCAGTATTAAGATTCCAAACTCTGTCAATTTACACTGTCGAGAAGAACCTTTTACTTCCTCCGATCTTCCCCAAACATTCTGCTATAATTTTAGAAACAGGGTATTTATTGGCCATGCAACAATGTAATCTGCTACTATGAAGAGTTGAAGCAGCCTTTGATAAATGAAGGCGCATTGCCTGGACTTGCTAACACCATTATTAATATAATTATCCCCTTATTTCTCAATGCCCCCCCCCAAAAAAAAATCTAGTGACAATAATTTTGCAAGAAGAACAATTGTGACTCCAACTCTGATTCTACTATTCTTAATAAGCTTGCAACTGAATAAATGAATTTAAGCATAGATAATTCTACCTGATACATAGGGCTGTAAATTAAAATCTTTTCAACTCAGAATTCAACAAAGCATTCCTATTTATTTAGGGTTTACCTTGCTCAGTATAGAATGTTCGAATAACAAAAAATGGATATATGCCCTGTGATGTTCTCAGATTAACACTGTTCAGAGACATCCCTATGTCTTCATCAGTAAATGTAACAAGCCTAGCATGGAAAACCGTATTTTTTTATTTTCTAGTTAAGTACAAAGTGGTTTCACCTTTGCAGAATAATTCTTCTTTCATGCCTAGACCTACTGATTAGAAAGAGATCTACCAGGCAGGTCTGCCGAAATACAGTTTTAAGCAGGAAACAATCCCAAAATATGCCTTCTGACCCTTTGTTTCTTTCTCAAGGGTTTTGCCATTTTGTGATGCTGCCTAGAAAACAATAAAACACAGCTTGCAAGAGTGTTTTTGCTTTCTTGTTTTACTGTTTTAAAAAAAGTACACAGACAAAAAGTCACAAGTCCAAGTTCAAGCTGACTGAATACAGTTCCTATTCTGAATTTGCTAGCTGTTCGTGTACTTCAGAATTCAAAATGTAAAGCATCCTCGCTGGGCATTTCCTGAAGTCCCTCAATTTGTGCCATAAAAAAATGTCAGTGTTTTCTGTCCTGCCTTGTCCCCCAATCTCTGGAGCTGACAGCGCTGAGTAGGAACCCTTCCGCCGAACATTTCTGTTTTTCTTAAGACTTGCCAATCATGTCATTTGCCTTTGCTCAAAGTTTGTTGTCTTTGCAGATGGTCACAGCATGAGCTACCAAAAGCTTCAGTGAGTCTGACAAGAGATTCTGTTAACCTAATTCAAGCGTATGACCTGCCATCCAAACAGAGCACAAAGGGACTTTTCACAGACCGGTTGCTACCCCTGATATTTCATTTCATAGGTTTCAATTAATCTTTATTTATTGCCACTTATCTTACATGGCTAACAATATCAAGAGTTTAGAGAGTGCTTTTCAAGTCACACTGGGTCAATTAAGAAGCTACTTAAAATATTTGCAAAACTTTTCATCCAAAAGTTGGCTGCACTGCCTGCTTCTAACAAATATGCTTTAAACAAACAGCCTCCTCATGAAGAATGACATCTACCTCAATTTGCCCTGGATATCTTTAGAGATCCTTGAATAATTTCTTTCACTTTTGCACTTTGGTGCCTATGGCTTAGAGAGAACAAGTAGAATTAATACATATAACAGAAGATGCTTTGAAGAATTGAAAAGCAGGAGGCCAGACACAGTATAGATTGTAAGCAGAAGGAATGTCATTCTAGAAAAATAAAGAATGAAACCCATACTTTTTCACCAGGACCCATATTGCCCTCTGTTCAGCACTATACCAACTTACTTAACTGTTACGTGTTCCCTTATTTTCTGTGGAAATATACTTTATTAAGACTACAGTCATTTTCAGACACTGAAGCCATATTACAGTACTTACGTTTAAGGAGTATTAAAATTAGATTTCTGAAAGTATACAGAGGACCTGTAGAGAAGGAAAGACTGTGTTTATTTTAATCATGATACGATATACAGTAGGTATAGGTCTATGGCTTTGTCTCTATTGCATCTTATTTTTTTCAAAAGCAACAGAAGAAAACATTGTTCACAAATATTTTAAAATGCACTTTAGAGCATTTGCCACAATTTCACTGGCATGCCAAGGTGTCAATTGGCTGGTATAAAACCCTTTTAAAAATCCTTGCAAAACCATTCATCCTTATCTTATGATTTTGAAATAAATTCTGTTCTTTTATAATTTAGAGACTGCCTAATTCCAAACACTCTGGTCAGCTCATCTTTTAAAACCAAGAACAATTTTTAAAAATTAAGAAAGAAATCATAAGACATCCAAAGGGGGGATGGGGACCTAACACAAGGAATGGCAACAGAATATACATATGGGGGAGGTAGGTAGATTACTAGAAAATATTAGTCCATCTAAGTAATTATTTAGATTAACAACTAAGTAACTAATGAACAACTACAGGGATGTTAATTTATATTTTAGAAATCTGGTAGAACCAGTGAATTGGCAGCAGATGGAAGAGAAAAAACATCTCTATTTTCAGAGAAAAGGAAGGAAAAGCCAGGGAACTGGCTGGCGGGGTTCAGGAAAAGAGCCTTCTCTGACATTGCACCTGCCCTCTAGAATATCTTGCCTCCTGAAGTGAGGTCAGTTCCAAGTAATGTGACTGAGTGGGTGTGGCCAACTTTTGTTGTTTTTTTTTACTTTTAAAACTATTTTTTTCTACAACCTCTTCGGCCAAAGAGGTTGTAGAAAAACAGAATTTTAAAAGCTTCTGACAATCAGGCAACTTAGATGGGCATGGGGGGGTGGGGGCCAGGGATTTTTGCTACCGGTTCTCCAAACCACTTGCTGCCATCACTACCGGATTGGGTGATCCAGTCCAAACCAGGAGCATTTCACCCCTGGTGTTAGGTAACTTGAGGGTAAAGCGAACGGTTGCGGGAATCGGGTAGACGTGCAACCTAACGTAGAGAAGGACTAGGGGTGTCATGACAGCAGTGTTCCAGAGATTTACCCGGTTCGGATCGGTTCGCCCGAACCTGTAGCGGAAATCATGGGTGGTCCTGCCCATCCGACCCGGCTCTATGACAGCCTATTTAAGTATGTTTTTGTGGCCAGCTGCATGCGCGGAAGTCTTGCGCATGTGCGAAAGGCAGGTGCGTGCGTGAACCAGGTGCGTGTGCGCGCACGGCGAACCGGTAGTAACATCATGTGAAACCTACCGCTGCCGTGTTCCAATATTTGAGGGGCTGCCCCAAAGAAGAAGGGGTCGACTTCTTTTCCAAAGCACCTGAGGGCAGGACAAGAAGCAATGGGTGGAAACTAATCAAGGAGAGAAGCCACCGGGAATTAAGGAGAAATTTGCTGACAGTTAGGACAATTAATCAGTGGAACTGCTTGCCACTAGAAGTTATGAATGCTCCAACACTGGAAGTTTTTAAGAAGAGACTGGACAGCCATTTGCCTCAAATGGTATAGGGCAGTGATGGCTAACCTTTTTGCCCTCATGTGCCAAAAGCGGGGGTCACGCGGGGGCAGGGGGTCACGTGCGCCCATGCCCACACCCTAATTCAATGCCCCCCGGCGTCCTGCCCCCCCCCACGCATGCGCACGCAACCCCCCAGTGCCCCATTTTGGGCAGGAAATGGCCCCTTTTCAGACTTCCAATAGGCCCATTTTTCGGCCTCCCAAGAGGCTTTCTTGGAGCCTGGGGAGGGAGAAAACGGCCTCCCCCACCCACTTAGAATCCCTCTGGAGGCCAGAAATGGCCCGTTTCCCGACTTCTGGTAGGCCCGGAAGGCCTGTTTTTCACCCTCCCCAGGTTCCAGAATTTTTCCTGGAGCCTGGGGAGGGTGAAAACTGCCTTCCCCACCCCTACGGAGGCCCTCTGGAGGCCGAAAATGCCCTCCCAGAGCCTCCACTCGAGACCTGGCATCCACAAAACGGGCCACGTGGAGTCTCTTACGAGGGGAGGGATGGTGTGGGCGGGGCCAACTGAAAACCAGGGAGCTGAGCTAGGCCAACGGCTCGCGTGCCCACAGATATGGCTCAGCACCATAGGTTCGCCATCCCGGGTATAGGTTCTCCTGTTTGAGCAGGGGGCTGGACTAGAGGACCTCCGAAGTCCCGCCAACTCTGTGGTTTTCTATTGGTTTCAAACATCGCCGCTTTGGACTATTTGGGGCAGAAAAATACGTGAGGCACATTTGTGAGAAACGGTGTAGGGTCTCCTGCTTGGGCAGTGGGGGGGGTTTTGGACTAGATGACCTCCAAGGTCCCTTCCAACTCTGTTACTCTGTTAAACGCAGGTACAATGGCTCTCTGGCTAACGGAGACAAAGGACGTCACCGCAGCCGGCTGGCCCTCTACAAGCGACCCAAAGCCAACGGTGTGAAACCGGATG
>JANHZT010009723.1:129189-139818 GCA_032468215.1 Stegonotus admiraltiensis | reverse complement strand
AAAGAAAAGATACGTTCATCAAGAATCATAAGGTACAACACTTAATGATAGTCATAGGGTACAAATGATACAAGCAAAAAATTACAGTCATACAGTCATAAGTGGAAGGAGATGGGTAGTATGACAGTACCAGTATTTTAAAATGACAGTAGTCACCATTTTTTTAAAAAATGAAATATATGGGCAAAACAAACTTATTCCTCTCTTTGGAGCAAAATATCAGAAACTGTGAAACATCCTGTCCTAACAAAAAAGACTTGAGGGTGGAGGGATATTTGTCTCTCTTCAGGGGAAACAAGATGATGAATCAAGAGCAGTTGTAAATATTCTTCAAGCCAGGATATAGTAAGAGACTGAAAATCTTCCTTTTTTCACTACCTTATTTTTCTCTCTCTCTTTATCTCACTTACCGATGTTGGGATTTCTGACATTAATAGAAAGCTGGGCTGGTTCTAAAAATGGGTTTCCCGTTTCAAAGTCTGAGCTTTCTTTGTGATCAGAGCTCGCAAAAATCCTACCATTCCTCTCAAGGATTAAATTACTTGCAATTTAAGTTGGAAATAACTATTCCTGAAATTATTTATGAGTTGAGTTACTGCTTATAGCAGTGATAAACAGTTGGTTGCTTGGATTTCATCAGTGAACTACCAGGGGAGGGACCCCGTCTGTCAACGCTACATAATAGAAATAAACAATATCGCATATTTTAGCCTGATGCAATTGTACAGAAACAAGAAAAAGAAATGAACTGACATGTTGAAAAAGCAAGTAATAACACATGATACTCTTACTATTTGTGTCAAAAAGATACTTTAATAAGTGTTCCTATAAAATATAGGCAAATTAAAAGTGAGTCAGCAAAAAAAGTCTGTGATGCTACTTTCTGCACCAGCTTGGTGTAGTGATTAAAAGCTCTGGGCTAGAAAACAAGAGACCATGAGTTCTAGTCCTGCCTTACGCAAGAAGCCAACTGGGTGACCCTGAGCCAATCACTCTTGCTCAGCTCTAGAAGGAAGCAATGGCTTCCAAAATCTTGCTAATAAAACTTGCCCAGGAAGTTGCCAAGAGTCAACAATGACTTAAAGGCATGTGTGTCCACCACATACACCCAAACACACACACAACCAAACACACACACATTCTGATATTATTGAGAATTGTAGGGTTAGTAATTTGGACTAACAACTAAGAATGACAAAATGCTGTAGCTTCTTGAAAAGAGTATCCATCAAGTGCAGGAAATCAGGAGTCCAGGCAGTTCAAAGTTTATTGTACGCTAAAGCTCTCTATAAGAATCTGTACTTCAAATGGTCAAAGCAAATTGGCAGTAGATAAGAGTCAGCGGAATTCAAAATCGCCTGGGCTTAGATCATGAATTTGTCTGACAATTTTACATAAAATGTGAATCAGAGAACAAATAAGAAAAATCTTAACAAATCTTAAAAACAGAATGTACCAATTACCACTGCAAACAGGAGGAAGAGCTGTTACACACAAAATCCAGTTGTGCCTTCTATAATTTCATAAACACCAAACTTAAAGACTCAAAAACCATCCCACTTCTAAAAGGGCAAAATGGTGAAGATTGTAACATTGATGCTGTTAAGTCTAATCTCTTCAACACTTTTTTCAATTCCGTTTTTGTCAACAGCAATGGCATCTCCCCCTCATTTCCTAGTTGTACCACATTGCAATGATCTAATCCACATTGATTTTACTGAAGATACTGTCAAAAGGGCACTACAAAATCTAAAGCCATCTCTATCTATTGGTCCTGATGGAATATGTGCCTACTTTCTAAAAAAGCTCCCCTCCACCATAGTTGAACCTCTAAGCACCATCTATGAAGTATCTTTTAGAATGAGCTCCTTGCCTGACATATGGTCATTAGCAACAGTCATACCTATCTTCAAAAAAGGTGACCCCCAGCCTTGTTGAGAATTATAGACCAATCTCTCTTTGCTACATCACCTGTAAAGTCATGGAATCCATCATAAGCCAATCCATCACCCTCCACTTAGTGACAAATAACCTACTCTCTAACAAGCAATTTGGTTTCAGGAAAAAATTGCCATGTAAACTGCAAAAACATTTGGACCTCTCAACTCGACCAGGGTGAAGCAATAGATGCAATCCACATAGACTTTTGCAAAGCCTTTGATTCAGTAGTGCACGACAAACTTCTGTTAAAATTACGTTCTTATGGCACTTCTGGATCTTTGCACGTGGATAGTTACATTCCTATCAAACAGGCAGCAAGTAGTTAAAATTGGAAATGCTATATCAAACCTTGCACCAGTTAACAGTGGTATTCCCCAAGGCAGCGTTCTAGGAACAACACACTTTCTGCTCTATATAAATGACCTTTGTGATCATATTACAAGCAGCTGCATCCTCTTTGCCAACAATGTAAAACTATTTAACACCACAGACAATTCTACTACGCTACAAAATGACCTAGATTATGTAACTGAACGGTCAAACAATTGACCACTCCAAATCTCTGCTAGCAAATGCGCAGTCGTGCACATTGGCGATAAAAATCAGAACATCAAATACAAGCTGGGCAGAAACGATCTAAAAGATGACCCACACTCTGTCAAGGACCTAGGAGTACTTATTTCAAAAGATCTAAGCCCCAGAGCTCACTGTAACAACATTGCTAAAAAGGCATTACGAGTTGTCAACCATATTTTACGAAGTTTTCTCTCTGGTAAAGCTATACTTCTAACTAGGGCATACAAAACCTTTGCCAAACCTATCTTTGAATACTGCTCACCTGCCTGGAACCCACACTGTATTTTGGACATTAATACATTAGAGAGGGTCCAGAGGTACTTTATAAGAAGTGTACTCAACTCCTCTGCTCACAATAAAATTCCTTATACCACCAGGCTTGAGATTTTAGGCCTGGATAACATTGAACTATGCCGTCGACATTCCGACCTAAGCTTAGTACACAAGATTATCTACCATAACGTCCTACCTGTTAATGACTACTTTAACTTCAAGCGCAATAACACAAGGGCAATCAATAGGTACAAACGAAATGTAATCCACTCTAATCTTGATTGCAGAATATACATCTTCAGCAATAGAGTAGTAAATGTCTGGAACACTCTACCTGATCCTGTTGTTAGTTTCTCTAACCCCCCATACCAGGGGTGAAATCCAGCAGGTTCTGACAAGTTCTGGAGAACTGGTAGTGGACATTTTGAGTAGTTCAGAGAACCAGCAAATACCACCTCTGGCTGGCCCCAGAATGGGGTGGGAATGGAGAATTTGCAATATCCTTCCCCCAAGAGTGGGGAGGGAATGGGGATTTTGTAGTATCTTTCCTCTGGAGTGGGATGAGAATGGAGATTTTGCCATATCCTTTCCCTGGAGTGGGGTGGGAATGGAGTGATTTTGCAGTATCCTTCCCCTGCCATGCCCACCAAACCACACCACGCCCACAGAACCAGTAGTAAAAAAATTGGATTTCACCACTGCCCCATACTTTTTACCTTAAACTGTCTACTGTGGAGCTTACATGTCCCTAAGGGAGTGTGCATAAGCATACCAGTGTGCCTACCATCCCTGTCCTACTGTCCCCATTTATATGTACTCGTTTTATGTCTTTATGGCTGTTTTGCTTATTTATATCCATCTATTTGTGCCAATTTTCGTGTGTCCATGTCTATGTCTGTACTGCTACTTGTTTCCTTGTACTTGTTGATAAATAAATAAATAAATAAATAAATAAATAAATAAATAAATAAATAAATAAATAAATAAAGCAAGCAAGCAAGCAAGCAAGCAAGCAAGCAAGCAAGCAAGCAAGCAGAATGCAGAGTTGTGATCAAAGAGAGGGGTGAACATAGCTCTGAGCTCACCATCTTGCAGATTTTTTAACCTTCCCCACCCATTGTGTTGTTAACCATCTGATGTTTTCTAACGATCTTGCCCCTGGAATAGAAATATCTATTTATCTCCTATTCATTTTTGCTGTAATTCCTCCTAACCTAAATTATTAACAGACATGCTGATACCACCTCAGGTTTCTTAGGCATGGACAAAGCCTCCAGTGCACATTGACAAATTAAAACATACTTGAACTGATTATACTGACACTTTGAAGTCAAGAAAAAATATTTTAAATAATCATTACAAGGCAATTAAATTTAAATATTCTGCCTATAGTTTCCAATAGAACATTTTGCTCCATGTTTGAAAGTAGAAGTTTACCATAAAGTTAAGTCATAAGCACAGATCAAAATTCAGTTTATGAAATTGTCGAGTCCTGGTGTTTCCAAGCGTGATAGAGATAAATAAACACTTTTCAATAAAATCTAGAAGAGCTGATATTCTATTGAATGTTCATTCTGCATGGATATAGCATAAAATATAAGCCTAGTTATATTTTTGAAAATCTTGTAAATTAAAACCACCATCTTCCAAAGATTATTTCTATTTAGCTAATGAAATCCTGGGTGGTCTATTTTTATATCCAAATATTTTTTTTATTTGGTATTAACATTGGAAAACCTCTTAGTACATAAATGAATCGTGGAATGATATACATTGAAATCAGGGGTGGGTTCTAATTTTTTTTACTACCAGTTCTGTGGGCATGGCTTATTTTGTGGGCGTGGTTTGATGGTCATGTGACAGTTCTTTAGGATTTAGCCGATGTGCTGGTCTGCCAGGGTTTTAACTGCTTGCAGAACTGTACTGGTCTACCCATTTGTTCTTGGAGCATTCTGGTCTACCCATTTGTTTTTGGAGTGTTCCAGTCTACCCATTTGTTTTTGGAGACTCTGGTCTACCCATTTGTTTTTCCAGCGCACCGGTCTACCACCACACTGCCTTTTAACACTGATCAGCTGTAGGGCAGCCCTTTGAAGCCCCGCGGCAAGAGTTTAAACAGTTTTTTTCCTTCTAGCCGATCAGCTGGGACTCAGGAGGCAGTGAATAGATTGGTGGTGGGGCCAAATAAAAGGTAAGAATAACGTGGGGGGGGCAGCTCCCAAACAAAGAGAACCGGTTCAGTGACGTCCTATCATCACCACTACCGACTCCGCTGAACCGGGCCAAACCACGAGAAACCCACCACTGATTGAAATAACATTACTTTTACCCCACCAATTTAATGGAATTTTAATCCATCTATTGATATCTGAAACAACATTCTCTAAAACATGAAACATGTTTAATTCCACATATTAAGATTTTTTTAGGAATATAAAGTTTTATATACTTCATACAATATGTAGCTATCTGTGACATTCCTGACTCAAAATATTATTAATAACTGGCCATTGCTATTTCCATTATTTGATCAAACTGAACTACTAAGCAGAAGATGTGTTTCATTGTGCTCTGCTCTGCTCTTATGTTGCCCTAAAATTTCATATGACTAGAAACAGTTTACCAGCCCATACACTTAAATATTTGTTGCTTTATCTGGGTTTTTTATTATTCTTATTTACCTTTCTTCAAAAAAATATTTAAAGCAGGTTATTTAGAAATAAAGTATATTGTCATATCACTTCCTCTTTTGTCTGAGTGATGAACAGTTCCAGGGTTCTGGTTCTTAACTGAATTGAAAAGAGATCACTAAAGGCTGACAGTATTTTGTAGTATTTTATTTTATTTACAGATATGCAGGTTAAACATAGTGGTGACATAGTTTGAGCACTTCAAGAGACAGCTAAACCTATAATCACACATCACTTTTCTTGAGAGGAAATTCAACCTACATCTTTGATTATTCTTTCAAATCCTTTTATTGTGGTAAGAAGGATGATGATACTTTTGGATAAAGCTTGAACTAATCCTAAACCATCAGTATCTGAGTATTCTGCAGAAGAGAAATGACAATTACAATGATAGGAATGTAATAGTTTAACTCTGCTGAAATGTTATATGCCCTTACCCTATCGTGATGGTTGCATTCAAAGAAATTTGATAGTAGAATTTGTTACAATACTATTCAGGTATACATTCGTTTTCTCCAAGAGCTTGAAAAACAACACTTGAGATTGAGATACGCACAGCAGTTTGTACATGTTATGGGCAATAATTTAACCACTTACAGTACAGGCCCATGTAGCCTATGCAGTGGTTACCACCGGTTCTCTTCGCCAAGCACTTTGCGGTCTTGCTTACTGATACCTATCTGAAATGATACGGTTGCATGGAGTGTTGAGTTACTCACATTATTGTGAATTTCCCAGCAGAAATGACATGGACCTAAGAACCCCACATCATTCCCCACCAATCATATACTATGCAAAGCAAGCCAGTGGATAAATCTGTCTTTTCTCTGTCTGATAGAAATGTTGCATTTGCAGAAATTGGTAGAATAGCAATAAGGGTAGCCAATATATCTTGCCATTTTTGCTGTCTTCAATGGAAGGCCTTTGTAATGAGTAATGCAAGTATGAATGCAAGTTTGTAGTCATGGCTATTTGCATAATATTTACACAAAGTGAGAGCGCAAATGAATGAGCACAATAGCTTACAATAAACACTGACAATTTGGTACTTTTCAGATGTCTTGGAATTTAGTCCCCATTAGTTCCAGACTACGTGGTTAATGCAAATATAACTTTCTCAAGATCCGGTTCCATTCAACAGTCATTTAATTACACCATACCATGGCTAAATTATATCATAAGAAAAAGAAATATTATGAGTCCTTTAAGATGGGTGGTTCATCAGTCACAGATACTACAAAAATGTTAACTTTTCCATTTTTAAGATTTCTTTTTCTCGGCAGTGGAGAATTGTATAAGCAAAGGAATTGCACAATAAGACCTCTTCTAGAAGCAGCTCCTCTCTCTCTCTCTCTCTTTTTATGCTGGGCTTGAGTTATTCATGCTTCTTAATTAAAGATAAACATATCAAAATGTCCCGACAAGCAGCCTAGAGCATACACAGTAACATTCTGATATCTTTCAGTTAGATGGATATCTCAGCCAATTATATGTGACCTTTTTAAAAATGCAAAACTTGAAGAAGGAACCAAAAAATGCCAGTAACTATTTTCTACAGAACTTGCTTCTTTCTATTTTACTCCAGTTGCTTAAGCTGCCTGTGCAGTAAATATGTAGCTCTGCTAATTGTTGGAATCTGGTAACTGAGGCCAACAGGGACCAAGAATATAGACTCTGCGAAGTAAAGAAGTTAAATGGTTGAAAACATCTGATTTGTTTTGAGGAAAACAATTGGCCGTATGATCCTTTAATTTTGCAGAAAATGGCTTTGCTAGAATTGTGTATGGGAACAGTTTGACTTTCAGTTGTGTGCAGATAATAGCTTGGCAAGATTGAGAAGGTTCCCCCCCCCATCTTTTATAGAGTGTCAAATACATTATTGGTGGAGGCCTTTTGTAAATGAATTATCTGTTCCTCTTTTGAATAATTTTACTCTCTAATTCTCTGTGTCTGTGAATGCCTAGCAAGCAAGCAAAGACATTTGGAGAGAATCTCCAGGGTCAGATAAAATATAAAACATTTTTAAAGCACCCTTCTTGCTTCTACCACACACATATTTATATGAGCTCAAATAAATGCATTCATCTGGAGTGTTCACCATGCACAATGAACAGCACTGTAGGGTTGTTAGAAGGAAGGGACTGCCATGTGGTAAGATGAATATATCACCTGAATGGCACCCTTGTGAATGAGAAACTCTGGTTTATTGAATTATTTTCCAGAATAGTCCTATTTTTTTTTCAAGCAAAGTAAAGAACGTTTGTATTTTTGTATTGAACCTGATCCATTGTGGAATGTTAATAACTTTTGACTTGATTCTAGTGATTTTTGACTTGATTGTAGTGGGTTTTTTATTAATGCCCACTGCTTCATTGTATCCAATTTGGGAAGTAGTAACTGATTCCACTGCCTAAAAATAACTCAAGTTGGATTATAAATTAACAAATGATATGCTGCTGGAAACCATGCTTATGACTGATAGAATGAATGAGACCACAATGAATGTCAGATGCACAGTGATAAACAGGTGCTATTAAACTCATGTCTTCTTCTTGGTGACCCTTAGATCAGGGGTGAAATCCAGCAGGTTCTGACAGGTTCTAGAGAACCGGTAGCAGAAATCTTGAACAGTTCGGAGAACCAGTAGTGGAAATTTTGAGTAGTTCAGAGAACCGGCAAATACCACCACAGAATGGGGTGGGAATGAAGATTCTGTAATATCCTTCCTCCAGGAGTGGGGAGGGAATGGAGATTTTGCAGCATCCTTCCTCTGGAGTGAGGTGGGAATGGAGATTTTGCAGTATCCTTCCCCTGCCACACCCACGAAGCCACGGCCACCAAACCACACCACAGCCACCAAGCCATGCCCACAGAACCAGTGGTTAAAAAAATTGGATTTCACTACTGTCTTAGATGTCTTGTTGGTAACTGGTAAGCAAAATGTAGGACAATTGATCTAATCTTTTTAGTTGTTATTCTTAGCAGCTACAGTAACACGGGACCTGGGCCAAATGTGCAAGGGTTTCCCTTAGCAAAGCAAGCAAGAACTCCTTCACATTCAGTAAAAAGGGATTATTACATTTTAAAATGGGTCTCTACACTACATTTAGCATAGAAACCTATCTAATTACAGCATTGTGCTTCACAGAACATACTGTTACAGAGACTTTAGATTTGTATATTAACTATCTGGTTACTTTGGGAGGTATACCTGTAGCTGACAACTGTAACCTTCTCAAAAATATCTGAAATATATCACGGAGAGAATGTTGTAAATTGAAGCAGATGAAATACTGTTTGAAACTACATCTGACAAGAGCAAGAGTATATATTGACACTTTCCAGCATATAAATATACTGCTGAAGACAATTTTCAAAATGCTTCTTTAATAAAAACTATCAATATCAGTTCCCATTTGTGATCGCTGAGATTATTAATAGATCTTTATGCCACTCTCCTGGAGAACTTGGATTTTGGTCTGATAGAAAATTGGACTCTTCTGTAATTTGGCTTTCATCATATATGGGTTCTGTGCTTTTACTGCAGATGCAATTTTAAAGTCACCTTTTGAAATTGAGTTGTTATGTTAAACCATCCTCTTTTTTCACCCTTTTTCCACTTTTGGCCATTGATGTAACAGAGAATATGACCTACTTCAGAGGTAAAAAAATCTGAGTTAGAGTAAGTAATTTTCTTCATTCAGCAACTATTTTAAAAGCAAAATGCAAATAATAGATGGCTTATTAGGTCTCTGAGGTTCATTCTTTCATACTGCAAGAAAAGGCAAGGACCAAATAATCCCTAATATTTTTATGGAGCTATTTCTTATGACTCGATAAATGCCTTAATTAAAAAAAAGAAAGAAATACATTTCCTTGGAAGGAGACTTTAAACTCAGCCCTATAAATTAGCCTTCGTAATTAGACCTAAACATTAAGCTCAGCCATAGAAGTTGTTTTGAAGGAAGATTGTGTGGGGAGCTTTAAAAATGGTTTTATGTAATTTTGTGTACAGTATGTGAATGTACTGTTTAAGATTTTTTATTGTACAGATAGAAAAGAATAATCTAGACCCGTGATGGAGAAGCTTATGACACACGTGCCGGAAATGGCACACAGAGCCATCTCTCCAGGCACGCCAGCCATCGCCCATTGCTCTTTTGGGTTCTGATGCACACATGCATGCCGGCCAGCTGGTATTTGTACACGTGGGAGCAGCTCCATGATGCGCATGTGTCACCCGCTGCTCTACCAGCCAGCTGGTCTTCACGCATGCATACATTGCCATGCATGCTGGAAACCGAAAGGTCAGCTTCCTGGCATGCACATGTACCCCAGGGAGCTGCTCTTCTGGTTTTTGGTTTTGCCCCTGCATGCGCAAGCACGCTCCAGTTTTGGCAGTCGATGCCAAAAAGGTTCACCAACACTGATCTAGACGGTGACTGAATTGAGATATATAGAAATGATCATGAAATTATTCCGTCTTGAACCGTTCGGGAAGAGGATTAAAAAAGGCCTCCTACCTCACACTAATGACATGAAACACTGAAGCTGATGCAATGAATGTAAACCAGATGACTTACATATAACTATTTCCCCTGTCTATGGAGATTCTCAATCATCCAGGTCATGGTTGTCCCAAAAGTGCTTTTTCAAGAGGCAACTGGACTTTCTGGTTTTTCTTTGAAGACTTCTATGCCAAGCTTCTATGCCAAGAAGCTTCTTCAGCTCCGTATGTCCCTTGCCATATAAAAATTTTGAAGTTGTACCTAGCTACAGTGAGACAACTGATGATTCATCACAGTACAGTATATGCCAAAATGCATTGCCCATATATTTCAAAAAGTTTCTACATGAAGCTATCTAGAAGCCTTCTTTCCCAATTTTTGCAAGTCACCGAAGGAATGCTCAACATCAAGAACTTTTCAATATAGTGTTTCCAATCCCAAAGCAATGAAGTAGGAAATAGGAAAATAAATAGGAAAATCACAATGCTGATTAGTTGTTTGATTGGTATTTTTGCTTTATGATCCACTCAAATTCTTTTGGATAGCTTTGTCTATAAATCCAATTGTCAGCCTCCGCCTTCACTTGCTTTGGCTGTCATTGAGGAGGAGGCCAGGGGGGAACGGAAAGTGAAACTGATCCT
>JANHZT010009723.1:87743-99281 GCA_032468215.1 Stegonotus admiraltiensis | reverse complement strand
ATTGCAACCAAAATACTAAGGACAGTAGTTTTGTAATGTTATTTCACATCACATTTATCATTTTAACGAATTCCCAAGACCCGTTGTAAAATGTATACATTTGGAATTTTTAAAAAATAGGCAGTATTATATGGAGAAAATTAAATATTTATAAATCAGATTTGTTTCTCTCCCAACCAGATATTCCAAACTGAATAACGTGATATTTTCTGATCCAAAATATGACAGCTTTTTCCATTGCTAATGAGAATAAGAATATTAAGTCCTGTGATCAAGTATATTCCATCATGATTTAACATTTAAGTAAGATTCCAAAGTATTTGGCACATGATAACCCTTCACAAGGTTCAGATTCACATCTCCCTCACCATGTTTATGAAGGACAGATTGTTTTAGGGAATCAGTCCATGTTTTCTTTTTAAACAGTTATCAACTTCTTTCTTCCATATCTTGGCAGATTGTTTTAGGCTTCAGCGATCTAATAGTTATAATTTTTTTTCATATAAACCTTGTTATGTTAGAGTAATATCATTCCTCCCTGTTATTAAAAATATCAAATATTTTTGTCTATTAAAATTAATATCTATTATCATTAAAGCCTTTATCTAATTCAATTTAAACATAACAGAAATGTGAAAACCAGTTTTGGTTTTTGATTCCCTCCTTGACTTCTCATGCTTTAAAACACTCAAATGCTTAAAAAACAGTGTTATATTCCAGGAATGAGGGTGAAAACAAAAGCCTTCACAGATTTAAAGGCTCAATTACTAATGGAAAACTAATTTCTCGGGAATAAAGAAATAAAAGAATGTAGAATAATTGTTTACAAGTTCCAGCTTGGTCTGAAATGAACAAAGATGCATTTCTTCTTAGGATCTTCATAACCACTTGCTGAATAAATGGGGAGATCTTGAAGTTTAAGAGGTTGAGTGCTGAGATGTGATGGGTAAAACAATCCATTCCAGGTTGACTGCTGAATGAAAGAAGTAGGCATGTCCCAGTAGTGGGATTCAAATCCTGTCACTACCTGTTCGCTTGTGGGCGTGCGGGTGCTCAAGCGCATGTGCAATGCTTCTGCACATGTGCAGTGACATCTGGGTGGGTGGGCGGAGCCTCCCACTTCCGCCACTACCAGTTGGCCCAATCCGGGGCAAACCGGTAGCAACCCACCACTGGTATGTCCCAATCTCAGACTGACTGCTTTTTGCTAAGGCAGCCAGGTTCCAGCAGGAAGATACAGAAAAAGCTAAGAAAGTTTGTCAAGCGAGGCCCTAATAAAATTTCACTCTATGAGAAGAGCTTCCATTTGACTTGCATTCTTATGCAAGTGTAAGCTGAGAAGAAATAAAACCTTGATGCAAAATGAAAAGAAAATGAATAAATCTGAGTTTGTAATCGTGACTTGCAATGTTGTGACATGTATTTGTCTTGCCTGAAAACAACCTAGGACAAAGGTGTCAAACTCACGGCCCCCAGGCTGGATGCATCACACACTGGCTACTCACCCCCGTTTTAGCGAAGGGGGGGGAGTTGTGATACATCACATGACAACATGTTGTCACGAGTTTGACACACCTGACCTAGGATATATTTGCAGCAAATTTGTAGCAACTGCTGTCAAAGTATGAGCAACCATACTTCAGTTAATGAAAATGGAAAAAGTTTTAGGAAGGGAAGCTTTCCAACAGAACCAGAGAAGGGAATTTCGCTGTGGATGGAAAGGTTAAATTCTAAAGATTTGCACTGACCACAGTATCGGAACTGTACTAATTTCAGAACAAACCATTTGGACCTACTGCAGAGTCACCCTGATTAAATTTGGCACCAGATCTGGGTGAAAGATTTGAACATTCAGAGTTCCACATTGCCCACTGAGTAATATAGAAAGCCCACAAACAGATCTATATAATTAAAGAATGAAGAGAAAGAAACCATATCTCAACAACAGAGAAAAAGGAAACGTTCAAATAAAAATTACATTCGGTTACAAATACTAGCAAATTGCCATTTAATATGAATAGATCCTAATATTGTCAAGGTTCCAAATATACACCCAAAACAAAGACAGCTCCCAGGTTCCTCAAAGAACAGGTTTATTGGGCATATCATATTGGCACAAACTGCTGAAAACCAACTCTAAAGGTTCCCATGGTTTTCACCTAATTAAACGTAAATGCTTTTCCCCCTTTCCCAAATAATCCATCACATGGTCCAATCAGGGTGCTGTCCGGTTGCTTGGAAACTTCACTCCTCCTCTCTTCAGCCACCTATGGGAATGTCCTTGGTTCTCTGGGGAAACTATTTTGTTTTGACCACAAAACTCCAACTGTCTCTATTCCCCCCTCCCTATCCCTGTCATGATTGTGGCAACACGGAAGCCTCCAAGATAGCCTCAGTCAGGCCAGCTTCAGGGTTGAAAGATATAAGGATAATTCTGAACAAACAATGTACCACAGGATCAAAAAGTTGATCAAAAAGCTGATTTCATCATGGGTGGAAAAACCCTATTTACTCCTAGTGATTCAGCATCTTTTTATTTCAGCAAAATGTGACTGTACTCTGCCAGCTGGGCTGCCAGAGCTCGCCTTTTAAGGAGCTCCAGGCAGATCGGCTGGCCAATTACAGCAGGTTAAATATAGGACAGCCAATCAGCAGTGAGCATGAAACCTTATGCAGATTCTAGCCAATCCATGGCGAGCATGAAACCTTATGCAGATTCTAGCCAATCTGTACATAACACTAACCTGAAGTAATCCCACTGAACTTTTCAAAATCAACCAAGGTTAGCCAGGCACTACTTAAATAGTTTCCTCACAAAATAAAATATAATCTGCTCTATCTATTTTAGAAGACAATTCTAATAAAATTAACGCAAGGAGAATGAATTCCAGTAACAAGCCGTTGTCATTTAAGATTGTCCAAAAATTGATATCTGTTGCATTTAGTATTATAATTTGCAAAGTGCCAAATGTTTCAAACCTTTTCATTTTAACAAACACTGTTTCTGTATTCAACATGAATAGCATAATCTCTAATGGTATCTGTGTATCAATGGTTCTGCTTTCCAAATAACTGATCCAGATAGGATGGCTTCATAGAAGGTGGGCTGTCATCTATTCATCAACCTTTATTTTTCATAGGATTCACTTAAGACGATGTTATAAAATATGATTTTCCTTTTCTATCTTACCTTTTAGATATGTGAGCTTTCAACAAAAGGATTCAACTAACTTTTATCAAATTCACTTTTTCTTGCTGCTTGGAATCGCTTCTCAGGACAACGTACGAAGAATGTTCTCATCATTATTTGCAGTCCTAGATATTATAAAAGATCCTTCCCAAGCATGTGATGCAGAAATGTTCAATATACTTTTGTGAATTTATGATTTCTAGATGATGGCCCTGGGAGGCAGTATACTGTATTTAGAGCTGCTTTTGAAGACCACTTAGTAATTTAAACAACTGCAGGATACAGTTGGATGAAAGCTGCTTCAACCAAGTAATGCAAATATTTTGGGTCTGCATTGGTAATCAATGGGATTCAGGTTATAGAAAAAGTTGCAGGTAGTCCTCAATTTACAATAGTTCATTTAGTGGCAGAAGTTACAATGGAATTGAACAAAATAATTTATGGCCGTTTTCCACACTTATGACCGTTGTAGCATCCCCACGGTCACATGATCAAAATCCAGATGCTTGGGAAACGATTCATGATGATTGCAGTGTCACATAATCACCTTCTGTGGCCCTCTGACAAAGACAACGGGGAAGCCAGATTCACTTAACAACAGCATTACTAATTTAACAACTTCAGTGATTCACTTAAAAACAGAAATGTTGGGCTCAATTGTGGTCATAAATTGAGGGCTACCTGTATATCTGTTAGTTACAGATATAAATCTTGGAGTCTTGTTACTTGCAGGACCATCTCCTCCATGGAAGATGCCTCTCCAACATGTTGAACAGCCCTATCCAACCACCTGCAAAAAGCTGGGATAATGGGAGTCTGACAATATAATTTACACAGGGGTGGGCTGCGGGGGTTCGCAGGGATTTGGAAGAACCTCTAGCTAAGATTCTATGCAGTTTGGAGAACCCCCAAATCCCATTCCTGGCTGGCCCCACTTACCCCACCCCTCTTAGGAGTCCCCTTGGCCCATTTTGGATGCAGGTAAGTGCAGGGCGCATGCGGAGGCTTGGGGAGGGCAAAAAAGGGCCTACTGGAAGTTTGGGAAGGCTGGAAATGGGCCTGTTTCTGGCCTCCAGAGGGCCTCCAGAGCCTGGGGAGGCTGTTTTCGCCCTCCTGGAGGCCCAAGAAAGCTTCCAGAGCCAGGGGAGGGCAAAAACACACACACCCTGCCGCCGCCGTGGTCAGGAGGCTGACTAGGCCATGCCCACCCAGTAACCAGGCAGAGAACCCCTTGCTATAATTTTTGAAGCCCACCTCTGGACTTACAAGTGCCTGCTCTAGTCCTCCCACAAAGTTTTACCCTCACTTCTTTGTTAATATTTCATAAGGTGGTTAGGACATCTGCTGTGCCTTTAGAAGACAGATATTATATTCTGGATGTAAACACTAAATGATTTTTAGTCTGATGATAATATGTTGAATTGTTTTTATGTTGGTGTAGATTTTATACACTTGTGAACCAACCAGAATTTATGATTGTATTGTCAAAATGTATTACATAAACCCAATAAGTTTATTACTGTATACATTTATTGTTTATCAGGCACTCTTTATTCAGATTTATTATAACCTTTTCCTTTCATCTGGGTTTCATTCCATTCCATTTGCCAATTCATAGTCTTTATAATTTTCTCCACTCAAATTCCCAATCAGCTTGCATTTATACACCTTTAAATGAGCTAAAACTAGGAGGAAAAATGTATTCCATGTCATTTGTTAATTGAAGAAGAGTGGACAATGCTGGTTCACTGAAAAAGGCCTTTAAAGTGGCATTCACAAGGATCTAATTTATCCATAGGAAAAGCATACAAATTAACCTTATCTTTGAATTCCACAAATATTTAACAAATGCTGATTATTTCCAGAAACTCAAAATATTGACAACAAGGATCAGAGATCAATAAAGACAAAATTTATAGATGTGTTTTCAGTATGTGCTATTCCTCTTGTTATGCTAAAGAAATCAGATTTTAAAAATCTGATTTAAAGTCCTATGAAGACTTTATATACGAATCTCTTTCCAATGGATTTTGCTAGAAAATAGACCAATTGCATCTTCTCCACTCCACTCAATGTGGAGTTAGAAGCAATTTATTATTTAACCCTCAATTGATGTTAGAGGTGATTTTGATTGCAGGATTCATTGTCAAACTAGCTTATAAAGTTAATCCATAAAACCATGTAAAACTTGTGTTGATTTTAGCTTTTACAACAAGATTGAGGACTCTATATTCTGGGTTTATTTACAAGGGCATTGCAGGTGTAGGAGTGGCTTTAGCAAAACAGCTACTACTTAAAGGGCAAATTTTATGAGCCTAGAGAAACATCCGTTTAGGTTGTAAAATCAGACTTGCAGCTTGTGTATTTTTTTACTTGCCAAATATGCCATTCTGTGTGACATATCAGAATCCCCTTGATATGCGGCCAAGTTAAACAGTGACCAAATTCTCTTAACAATAATACTTAGAATTTTTCCATTACAGTGAACTTTGGCTTTAACAGGATACATATTCCATAAACAAGAAAAGCATATATGCAAACAGGGGCCCTAAAATAGTTAGAAAACATTCGACAAAAGTATTCAGAGGCTTAAGCAGATATCTTTCAGGTATATAAGGCCTTCTTCAATTGTTCAGTATTATCTGCTTGGACATTTTAAGTGAAGAAAAGTAAAGAGGAATCTAATGAGTATTTGCACCATAATTTTAAATGGGTTTATATCAACTATACTATTAATACCATTATTAAGTTATACAATCATAACCTCTAGACCTCTTTCTTACAAAAAGAAAATAAGATTCAATGTAGAATCACAATAACAGATTATAGATCTGTTAGATCCAAACTTAGCATGCTTAAAGTAGACATAAACAGGTTTGTTTCTTTGGTTTCAATGGTTCTACTATAAGTTAACCAGTTTTCCTACGGGATCCATCATATGTTTGTACTTTTTGTTTGCTATATTTAACGACCATATTACTAGATTAAAAATACATATTTATGTACTGCATGTACTTGTGCTAGTAAAAATAAGTGGAAACAGATAATTCCTCCAAAAATAGTTTATAAAAGACGGTTTTTTTAAAAAAAAATTCCACCCAACTTCTTGAATTCAGCCTGAAATGTACGTTGAATTTAGTGCTATCTATGTTATCATAGTATAAATTAAGCTTCTGGTAGTTATTGTCATTGTTTTCTATATTTTATATTGAGCATGAAGGATTAAAAACACCTTATCTAAAAATGCATCCATTGGAACTTGAATCCATTACGGATCTGTTATTTTATTAATAAAGTAAAATATTACGTTTTAAAATTTTAATAAATATTTAAAAGTAAAATTTAGAATAAAATATTAACAGTTTTAATTAGCTGTGCTGCTGCATGTTCTCACTGAATATAAAACATGAAAAATAAACTCTGAGATAATTCCACTGAATGAGAAATTGCCAGCATACAGCACACATGTAACATTAAACCTCTCTAAATATATTCAATTGTTGTCTGCACATTCAGTTTTCAGATCTAAATCGCTTACTGTACTTGTATATTCGAAAAACATGATGTGAATGCCAAATGCTAATGGATAAACTAGGTACATAGTAACCAAATGTAGTGAAAGTTGCATTTTGGTTAGGAGTGGTGATGGCTCATTCTACAGACCCAACAAACTGGAGCTCAGTTGTAACTTGTACAGATTTTAATCTGTATTTATAATTAATTAAAAGTGAGATTGTGCACTTTGAGGGATGTAAAATATAAATTGCATTTGTGCTTTTGTGTGGTTGACCATATTGTCAGGGAGGAGTTTTCAAACTTTTTTAGGCTGTGGAACATATTAGTTTTAAAAATAATTCTGGAAAACCCTAATCAAGAGGTAAAGTTCTAGTGACAAAAAAAAAATCTTTGTGGAATGTTCTTTGAAAAAAAGACATAAAAGAAGGTTGCAATTATAACATTATCCACTAGATGGCAAAATCTAATTATCTTCAACCACGATATCATTAGCCATTGGAACCTAAGGAAGAAATTTGCCACAGTGAGTGGGATAGTTATTGTATTTTTAAAAACTAAATACTGTTTTGAGGTAAACACCCTTCAAAAAGACACTAATAATTAGAAATGAGTGCTCTCATGACTATAAGCAAGAAGATTCAGTCCTAAATGATTGTAGCCATACTTAAAAATTAAGATTTTCTAATATTAAGTTTACTATAACTCATGAATCAATAATAGTTTGAAAGCCACCACAAAGTTACCAGCCTGAAAGGACTAGAGAAAAATCTGACAGCAAATCAGTGGCTTACATTTCTCTTTTAAACAGAGTCAACATTGTTCTTCACATACAACAAGGACAGATAATACAAGTCAGTATGAATTTTAGCTGAAAGTAGTTAAAATGTGCCATATCATAGTTTTGACTGCATCATCTGTTTTTCTGGAAATGACACATCACTAATTTTAATTTATAGACTAATCCTTCTGATGGTTGCTCAAATGTGATAAAAAGAAAGGCTAATTATAGCCAATAGCCAGCAAATATCAGTAAGACCAAATTGCCCTTTATTTTTTAAACAAACTTACATTATTTATACTGCATATTTTATGCATACTGGTGAAAATAGTAGATATCAAATGATCAGATCAGATGGATGTATTAGAAGCAACCTCATGGCAGATGATGTTTCATAGCAAATATCAGTTATTTCTGTGATTTGATTTTTCTACTTACTTCTAAATGGGCGACATAAAATTTAACGTAACAGAAATCCAGAGAACCTCATTCTCAAATCCTATTCACTGTCGTCATAAATATGACTAGAATACAAATTTGTTTTTGCAATCATTTCAGTTTGGAAACATCACTAAAAGCACAAGCCCTTTTTTGGTTCCTTTCTGACTGACCTGAAAGCAATATATTTGTAATGATAAAGAAAATGAAGAATATATAAGTATTCTTTTTCTTAATAGCAGAGAGTGCTGTTAACAATTGTCTTTCTTCTTAAGATCCGTGAGGTTCCTTTTGGATAGGTTTTGTAGAAGGGATTTGTAATGACTGAATTTATGTAAAGAGTGACCCTGTTCTCAGAAGGTTGGTGGACAGGGTTATGTGCCATGGGAACACCAAAAAAGGGTTAATTGAACTAGACAACTAATCCTTACCTCTTCCAAGATTGGGATTAAGCCCTAGAGAATAGCTCACTAGCCACTCTGTGGCAGTTTTTATTTTTCGCAATTCCCATTGTCCACTGTCAAACTTATCAAATGTGGCATCAATTCCAACCATACCATTTGTAGATTTTTAAAAAACTTTTTTCTCACCAGTTCTATTTTTTTTAAAAAATACAGAAAATAAAAGAAGTGGGAAAGGAAACGATAGCCTCTCAATATCCCTAAAATTCACAAAAATGAGACAAAATTTGCTTAATGCCACCTTGAAAGTTCATGGCAAAAGAGTTTTCATCTTTTTAATGTTTAACTTCAAAACAATTATGATTTCAATCTAGGAAAAATAAAAGCAAGAGGACTTTTATCCTTTCTGAGTTCTTTAAAAAAAATAAAATAACTGCAAAAAAAGGACCTCAAAACACCACTAGAGAGCACCCTATTGCTAGCAGCTGCTCGGTATTATTCATTCCTCAACTATCAGAGACAATATTTTCTTAAGAAACTTTTAGTGTGAGAAATTCTTAGACTTCATGAGCAAATACATCTTTATGTTTTGTCCTTTTTCTGGGTCACTTTTCTGTCCCTCTTGATGACCTATTCTAATGTTCTCAACTAAAGTTAAACTCCATTTGATGATAAAACTGTTTTTTTGATTCATTTTTAGCCTGCTCATTAATAAAACATCAAACAGTATTCTAATTTTTATAACTGAATAGATGAATGAACCTGGCTCATACCTGTCCCAGGTTGTCCAATCTTTATTTACTTATTGACCATCATTATATGAAATAATAGGCTCAGATGAAATTATGAAATTGAACTGGTAAACAATATCACATTGTTATTATTCCCATGTCATCATGATATAAAATTCACAATCATTCCCTCCCCCACGCAAGTAACTGGAAATAATTGCTTGTAAGGCCATTAAATGTCCTTATATTTCTATAATATATCAATGAAGCAGCTTGCTGAATAAACATGTCTATTTTCTTAACCATTTAGGAAAGATTTGTCTTATTTCTCTGGCTAACTACATTATAATTTCTTCGTGACCTGAAGACTTGGCTGTTCGAGCAAATGGGCTGATTTATTTTATTTATTATTTCCTATTTATTTGGTTTTAAAAGGGGGTTTTATTATTACATATTTCTAACTTGTGTTCGCCGCCCTGAGTCCTTCGGGAGAATGGCGGCATATAAATACATGAAATAAATAAATAAATAAATAAATAAATAATTTAAGAAAATCTAGATTAGATGATTTTCAGAGAAAATATCAGATGACTGATAAATTTGATATATGCAATTCTTTTAAACTACAGTTTTGAAATCTAGTTTTTATAATTTGCCTTACCTTCTGAAGTAGTTGCTGATGTTTTGTTATTCATTTCTAATTTGAAATTTCCTTTGTAATTTCACAATTTATTTTTTCAACGTTTAAGCATTCAGGCTTGCAGCTTGTAGCATATGCTACTAGTTACCGCCCAAAATCTGAATAAATTATGAAGGCATGAATTGGAAGAGGGCAGAATTACAACTAAGCAGCTCAGATGGATTAAAAACAGCAGATTCCATGTGAGCGTTGTAAGGGGTCAGTGATCAAGGTGCAGCCAAAAATAATAGTGCTGCTGAGAAAATAAAGTTTTATCCATCTAAATGTAGAAAAAGGACCTTCTCTACAGTGGCTCCCTTTGAAACATCACTCTCCTCAGATAAGACTCATTCCACACTGTTGCTTTTCCACAAGGCACAGAATCCATAGTTTTATCAGCAGGCTTGGGGGAGCCTCCTTTAAGCTTATCTGATTGTGCTTTGTGCCATGGGGTGGATGGAAGCGGGGGACACAGTTCAGTGGTGAAATCCAAAGTTTTTTACTACCGGTTCTGTGGGCATGGCTTGGTGGGCATGGTGTGGCTTGGTGGGAATGGCTTGGTGGCAGGGGAAGGACACTGCAAAATCTTCATTCCCACCCCACTCTAGGGAAAGGATATTGCAAAATCTCCATTCCCACCCACTCTGGGGCCAGCCAAAGGTGGTATTTGCCAGTTCTCTGAACTACTACTCAAAATTGCCGCTACTGGTTCTCCAGAACCTGCTGGATTTCACCCCTGACACAGTTTATTGTTGAACTAATATGTGTAATTTTAACAGGAACATATTTTTGTTCCTTTTATGAAATAAATTTCAAATCAAACTATTTCTAAAGGCAAAATCTGCAAACCGCATCTTAACTACTGTAATGCTCTCTACATGGGGCTCCCCCTGAAGAGCACCTGGAGGCTCCAACTGGTCCAGAATGTGGCTGCACGGGTGATTATGGGAGTGACATGGTGCTCCCATGTAACACCTCTACTGCGTGAGCTGCACTGGCTTCCGGTGGTCTTCCGGGTGCGCTTCAAGGTATTGGTTACCATCTTTAGAGTGCTCCATGGCTTAGGACCTGGGTATCTATGAGACCGCCTTTGCCATCGGTAGCCTCCCACTGGCCAGTACACTCCCACAGAGAGGAGCTCCTCAGGGTGTCGTTGGTCAAACAATGTTGACTGGTGGCCCCTAGGGGGACAGCCTTCTCTGTGGAGGCACCTGCCCTTTGGAACAAGCTGCCCCCGGAGATACGAAGGATCCCAGATTTACGCACTTTCCGCCTTGCCCTCAAGACTTTTTTATTCCAACAAGCCGGGCTGGCCTAACTCTTTTAACTGTTTTATTCTTAATTCATTTTAAAATAGGGAGTTAATCACTGTGGGCCAAATTCATGTAATATGTTTTTAAATTGTTTTAAAATTTTATATCTCATATGTTTTATCTTTAGCTGTTCACCGCCCTGAGTCCTTCGGGAGAAGGGCGGTATATAAACCTAAATAAATAAATAAATAAACAAACAAACAAACAAACAAATAAACAAGCAAACAAACAAACAAACAAACAGCTGTGGAATCTATCCTCTGACCATTATCTGAAAATACAAATCGCATCTACATACAGCAGAACCTCCGGTCACGACCATTATTCATTCCATAACTTTGGTCGCAACCCGATTTGGTCATGACCTGAACCTAATTTTGGAAATTTGATGCTTACATGGAAGGGGAAATCGGCCACGGGGGGGGGGGGGTGATTGTGAATTTTTTGGTTGGAACCTGATTGGGTTGTGGTCAGAAGCATTCATGACCAGAG
>JANHZT010009723.1:62280-78396 GCA_032468215.1 Stegonotus admiraltiensis | reverse complement strand
CTCCCCCCCCATCTCTGTCTCTCTCCCCCTCCAGTTGACCTTCCCATTGGCACATCCTTATAATGCACACCATAACTACACAAGTAGAGTTGAACATTTTTACCCCATGTTTGGAATATTGACTGTTTTAAAGTAAATATTAAGTGTTGCAGAAGTTTCATATATTTACTTTGAGAGGGAGAAAAATAATGTTGATCTGTCATTTCATTTCATTTGAGGGATCATGAATTGGAACCAGGTTATAAGTTGACCATCCGTGGCTCAGCCAAAACAACAGATAATTTTCAACTCACTTTTACAGAAGCAGAAAATGAAACAACTCCTTTTTTCCAGATCAAAAACTCACTTTGGTCTCATAAACATAGTTTTTCTATTTGCAAAATAATACGTGAGTGTCAGTGGTGGGTTTCAAATTTTTTTACTACTGGTTCTGTGGGCATGGGTTGATAGACGTGGCATGGCTTGGTGGGCGTGGCAGGGGAAGGAAATCTCCATTCCCACCCCACTCCAGGGGAAGTTACTGCAAAATCCCCATTTCCTCCCGATCAGCTGGCACTTGGGAGGCAGAGAATAGATGGGGGCGGGGCCAGTCAGAATTTTTACTACCGGTTCTCCGAACTACTCAAAATTTCTGCTATCAGTTCTCCAGAACTGGTCAGAACTGCTGAAACCCACCTCTGGTGAGTGTGTCTGTTCCTTCCCACCTAGTGATCCGTGACTCCCAGCTGATTGCCATAAACTCCAATGTGGGTCAGAGATATATATGTAAGTTGCCTAGTTTTACACTCAGTTTTACACTCAGTTTACACTCAGTTTTACACTGAGGTGCCATAAAGAAAAATTAACTAAACTGTTATGCCCGTGATAGCCATAGTTGAAGATTAAGCTCAGTTTTGACGCTTCCTGTACTCTTTCAGAAAATCAACATCACTGTTATATTGTGCTACCGTTCACACCACAAATATGGCTTTTTTATATGTATCCTAAATCAGTATAATTTCTGGTGGTGTAAGATAGTACAGGAGTTCATTCATAAGCAGAGAGACTTGGCTTTTGTACTTTATGCTTTTTTTATGGTTCATCGCACAGTCAGATAAATGTTTAGACTGGATTTGGCATTTTTATCCATCTATCGAGATATTTCCCAAAACCTGAAATTAGAGACAAGAAGACTTTACTGTGTTTGCCCGAAAATAAGACCCTGTCTTATATTTTTTTGAACCCTGAAATAAGCACTTGGCCTTATTGCCATGCACTCAAAAGCCCGAATGGGCTTATTATCAGGGGATGTCTTATTTTGGGGGAAACAGGGTAATTAAAATCTACTCTGGACTTCCATCTCTCTCTCTCTCTCACACACACACACACACACATATCAAGTGCAGTCAAAGTCTTTCATACGACTTCCCATGAGTATCTGAGGCAGTGTATATAAGCTGAACCAGCATTTTATTTTGTCCAAATAATTGTGTTTCTCACAAAAATGGATCATGATTTCAGATGGGTATCGGATTGATTCCAGAGCCATGCAGCAAATGAGCCAGAAAAAAAAGCCAGTTTTGGTGTAATGAATAAGGTGCAGGCCTAAAAACAGTGAGGTCTAGTCCTGCCTTAGGCATGAGTGCCAGCTGGGTGATTTTGGGCCAGTCATTCTCTCTTAGACCAATTCACCTCACAAGGTCATTATTGTGGGGAAAATGGGAGGAGGAAGAAGGACTATGTATGTTCACTGCCTTGAATTATGTATACTATAATAAAGGTGGGATTTTAAAAAATCTAAAAATGAAAGTCCCATCATAAAGATGTTAAGACATTCATAGACTTCTAGCATTCAGAACCAATAACCATAATCATTTTTTCATGTATGAATGGCATAGAAAAAAACCAAGGAAATAAAGGGCATTCATTTGTCTTTGAACAAATTCTTTGCTTGGGTTCTCATTAATCTCAGAACAAGCAGTATATATTACACTTGTTACACTGAAGTAAGTGATAGCTTTCCACAAAAGAAACGCTCTACATGTGTAAATGCATATCGGGTAGAGATTTTATATTTCCTCAGGGTGCTGCTTGTGGATAGTATAATGTCAATCAATGCTGGAAATAGTAAAGCAGAAAACATAGTTGCATTGGCTGGCTTAAGAAACAGAAATAAAGCAGGAGAATAATTTAACAGCTTCTGCCAATCTGATTTATTCACTGCTAACATAGCTTTCAAATAAGCAAACTACACCTATATATATATGTGGACATTGCCAGACAGCATATACCAAAACCAAATTGACTGTATTATTGGCGATAGGAAGTAGAAAAGCTCAGCAAAACGGCAAAAACAAGGTCAAAAGTTGGACTATGAAAAAGTGGAATAGAAAGAATATTGAATTTTGGTATCGGAAACTGTCAGAGAATTTCATGAATAGTAAGGAAATAAAAACAGATGGATCTAATAGAATCAATTAATTCAGAGTTCTCACTTCAGGCACAGACTATCAGCCACATATTATCCTGTTTTGGAAACACTAGGCAAAGGCTTATCTCTGAATAACTTTATAATGCTGGGGAAGGGTGAAAGAGAAGGAACACCTGACAAGCCAAGTTAAACCTAAATCATTTTGAAGAAAGGTGATGTACTCACTAAGAGTCAGCACCTACAATGGCCATAATCAATCAATCAATCAATCAATCTTGAGTTTTGGAAATCTTTTTGGGTAGTGCTGTATAGGGAATGTTTGGGAAAAGCCTGCCTTTCTTCTTTATTTAATCGGGGCCACTTAAGAAAACAGCTTGATTTGAATGAAAGGGCTTCAAACTCATTTCTATAACAATATTACTTCTATTTATCGTACACGGGGATTTGGGGCGGGATAGAAAGCGCGCGCGTAGAATTGGACACGACTGAATGGATAATAACATCGTCATCAATTTTGCTGAAGAACAGCAAATAACAGTTTTATTTTTTTTAACACCCAGGGGGCGCAATGGGATTATTCAAGAGTCAGCTAAAGAGACTTCTGCCTTTTTCCAAACTTTTAAGATAACAAAAGGAAGTGGGATTTTGAAGTAAAGGGATTTTAACAAGGCGATATGTATGGCAAGGTCAAATGACTGACTTTTTCGCGGATCGGCTTTTCACGGACTAACCTTCTCGATCTCAGTCTGCCACAGGTAAATTCGCTGTTTCCATGCAACTGTCCTTAGCTTCTCACGTCCAGTTTAACTCCCCTCCCGCGCGTGTTTTGGGGAAACTATGGGGTGTAGAAATTCTGCACTGATCGCATTTTCCAACAAAAAGATAGGTGCATTTTATTTTCTTTACTGTAAAACAGGCTTATCCACACGCAGCCGGGAAACTGTTCTTAAATCCAGCAATAGCTTGATAAAATGCATGTTATAATTTTCTGTTCATACACATATTCGTGGACCAATATTCTCTAAATTTAGGAATATGTTAAATTATGTGAAAGTTCATTGTATTATTAAAGACAATAGGAAAAATTAGGAAAATTCATATTGTATAACTTCCTTAAAATTCTACCTGTGGGAAAAGTGTTTGGTATTGTAACCATGCTATTTGGAAATATATAAATTGCACATACCCAATTTATCTGTCTTAATAAACCTTGAAACTAAATAACAATGTAAATTATTACATAAATATTACATATAAATTATCCTAGATATATTTCTAGGAAATATGCCCTATTGAAGACAGTTGAAAATATGTAGATTGGACTGGGTTTTTTTTTTTTTACATAATCAATTATTACAACCCTGTCTATACTTAACAATAAATCCCATTTTTTGATTAGCTTGTTTCCAGTAATATACTGCATAGGATTGCTGTCTACAAAAAATATCCTGACAAGTAGAAATTTACTGAAACTGCAGATGCGTTATTTCTAATAAAAACCTAAACATTTTCTTTAGTATATGTGTCACAGTGTATAAGTAGACTATTAAAAATCATTGTCATTTCCCCTCCCACTTTTTAAAAGAAAAGGTAGTAGATATAAAAATGAAATGCTAAAAAAAAAAGATTAAAAAAATCAATTTAATGGAGTTCTTTCTGTCTTTCAGAGATTCATGGCACGTGGTGGGATTCCACTTGGTACCACTTGCGCTGAGGAAAGAAACGTTGGGCAGAATGGCTGCTTGTGATGTATGATGGCTGTGTCTCACATATGAGCCATTGTGTGAGTGGAACTAATACAGATAGATTGCTGTTTTGCAACTAGCTTTCATAATAGTACAGTTACTTGCTGTACTATTGCTTGCTGTAACTTACATAACAGTACAGTACTTCAGGATGTATGTAAAACTGGAGACTTAATAATTTTCTATTAAAGATTGTAATCACAGCAGTAAAAAAAACATACAAAGTTTTAAAAAGATATAAGAATTAAAAAAAAGAATAGAAGGTCCAGAAAAGAAAGAGAAAGAAAAGTAAAAATATAGCCAAGAAAAAATAGAAATATATAAAGTGATTTTCACTTTCATCATAACAAATATAAACAATTTTAGTAATTTACAACCATATTCTATATACAAATATATAACAAATGATCTTTTCTTCCCATATTCCATCTCTTATCTACAACCAAATCCATAAAGCATTGTCACTATAAACAAATCCATAAATTCTGGCATCTTTTAATTCAATATATCATTGTAGCAATACAAGTTGATTATTTTAATAGAATGAATATAACTAGCATTGTGGTCATATTTCAGTCATTTTGCCCCTCATAATCCTGTTACATCTTTATTTAATGCTCTTTTGTGTGCTTTGAAATGTGTTTATAAGTTTTTCGTAAGGTTTACATATTATTTTGCTTTGTGTTCTTAATGCAACTTTTAATCTACTGTGTTGCTCTTAAAACCCCTTTGGTTCCTTGTAGGGAGAAGCAAGCATAGCGAACTGAATGTTCCAAACATTTCCTTTCCTTCTGTCCGTCCCTCCCTGCCCCCCCCCTGTGAATCGCTTCTATCTACTTGCTGTATTGCAAGTAACTTAATGTTGATTGATTGATTGATTAATAATCCTGTCACATTTTCTTACTTTTAGACAAAGCATACCTATGCAGGACATGATTTTTTATAACCTGGTGAGTAGTTATGGGAGAGAAGCAGTGGGGCTTCCCTCTGGTAAATGCTTAATGCAGGTTTTCTCAGCCTTGTCAACTTTTAAAATATGTGGATTTCAATTCCCAGAATTCCCCAGCCACACATCTTAAAAAGTTGACAAGGTTGAAAAGCACTAGAGATACAGAATTCTGTTTGCTGAGACCTTGCTTTATTTCTAAGACATATTCAGTCACCAACCAACCTGCAGCTTAAATGTCTGTTTAAAAGTGGCTGAGTTTATTTTAAGCCAGTAACTTTACTCAGGGTCCTATGAAGGTTGAAAAGGACAGTTTATGATCTCCAATCAACCAATCATTTAGGTCATTACAGCTTCATTACAGAAAGCTAGGCTAGAAAAGGAGGAGCTTTCATTTCAGCTTCTACAAAAAAGAAAACACAATTTGCAAACTTTTCTGGAGCTGTGCCATCATCAAGCTGGCTCCCTTCACTTTTCCCCCCCTTATTTTTAAATTGCAGACATAAATTTCAAACATACTACTCTGAGTCATTGGCAAGATAGGGCAATATGTCTTTTGAATCCATTTGGTTCTCTCTCACAGATGACGCTATTTTTAGCAATTGAAAGAAAATGGAAAACCAGGCTTCTTAATTTGTTTCGTTTCTTAATTTCCTGTATGAAAGTCACAGCTACTTTATAAACTAGTCTTTTCCATACAGAATCTGCCCTAGTTAAAAAAATCATTTTTGAAGCTTTGAGATGCAGAAATGCCAGGGAATTAAAATTGACCAGTGTCTCTTTAAAAGTTCCCAGTTCCGTGTTGTAAAAATGTAGAAGGAAATGGTGTAATAGCTTCTTCTCATAGAAGCTTTATATAAGGTGCTTTTAGTTTTTTGTGCCTTTAACAACTACTTTAAAGCAAATATTGTAGAGAATCAACGTTCCTCAAGTTTGAACATCTCTCTTGATCGCATTTAAAATTAAAAATTATGAGCCCCTCCCTTTCCTTTGACACGAAACTGCAATCCCCCCCAAAAAAAGATCTAAAAATGTTTTCATGGATATTATAAAACTTTCAGAAACCTCTAGTAGTTTCTTGCCCTGTGTCCAAGTGCTTGGTATAAGTCATCAGAATTAAATGGTGTTGTGATATTTACTGTATGGTTTATCTCTCAAAGTGTGATGCACAGGAGATCTAAAATGCCTTAAAATCAAGTGTTCCTTTGCTCTTAGGTCATCCTCATTCAGCTGGGGATAGTGATGATTCACCACCTGCATTGAAGTCAGTACAGAGGGCTTTAGTTAAGATCTTAGTTGTCTTAATGAGGTTCTGCCTCCTTTAACGTGTGTGATTCCCCTAACCATGGAGTTAATGAGAGCGGATGCCCATACCATCCATCCCCAGACAGTCTGCCACATGCATAGAGCTAACTCCAAAGTGGTGGTGAAGTACCCTCCAGTATTCCCACTCCCTTTACCCTTTACCCTGGTAATTATTCAGCCTCTTATGACCCTCCTGTCTATCTCTTTTATCCTGGCCTCTATGCCTATTCTCCTTGGCAGACACAGCTGAGCCAATGAAGAGTGCAAAGGAGTCCCTCCATCTGCCACTTTCTATGTGTGCTCCCACTCTAAATAAAAATAAGGGTCATTTTTCTGGATCACACACCAGGGCCACGACAAATGAGTCCCAAAGGCTTTGATGCCTATGTTTGGACACAAGCAATTATCTCTAATTATTGTTTTTCTTTTCAGTTTGCCCAACATTAAAGAGCCCTGCGAAGCAGCTTTAAAAAGGGGGCTCAGGAGAGTGAATAATATATTTCTTTAGACGATTCGGCCCTATACATACACCTCCTCCTCCTCCTTTGTAACCTTCCCCTCCCTCAATGTTTCCATATCGATGGAGACACAATCTGCACAAATGTTCAACACATAATATGGATTGGGCTTGCGTGTGGGACATTTTTTTAAGAGTGTGCATATGTGTGTGTGTGTGTAGGTGGTTCTTAAGACAAGATGTAAACATTTGTATAAATAAGTTGCAGATGGCAAAAAACATGGGAGATGAATATCTGTTAAGAGTGGTGAAAGTAAAAAAAGTAAGCATTAAAAACTTGTTTTGAAAGTTTAAAATATTAACACTTTCCAGGAGTCATAAAATATTAAAATACAGTCAATTTTCTCCACAAGCAAAAAAGTACTTAAGAATGAAAAACAATAATTTATAATACATAATAGATTGAAGATAATCTCTGCAAATGTATTCGGGATATTTTATCCATATTGTTAAATGCCACTATTAATATATCCGCATTAATGTGTATGAATAAAGGATGGACATGCACACAAATACATACACCAAACACAACCAAAAAAATGTTCCAGACTTTGGAAATTTCAAACTGCATTTATTTAAGGTAATTATACCATTGTTAATTTTAATAAAACTGAAGATTCAGTCCATAACATTTATTTGAACTGTATTGAACGTTACATACATAATCTTAATAATTGGTTTAAGGCAAAAATCAATTTCAGGTGATTTTTTTGCTCCTTAAAACTGACCTAAAATGCACTCGTTAACACATTCTGTTTACTGATTCTACTATGGATAGTTGGGTGTTAGATATAATGTGTACAAAAAATATCTATATTTGGAGAGCATAGTAAGCCAAACTGATGCTGGTTTACTGAATACGAATGATGTCCTGTTGCAAGTATTTGATTACTGCTGTTTGTATCCTCCTGCTAAACAAATAAATATTGGGGAGAAGGGCGGTATAGAAATCTAATTAAATAAATAAATAAATAAATAAATAAATAAATATGGGTGGCTTTCTTCATGAATTTGTCATTAGATGAGTATAAGAAACTAATTTTCGTTCTCTCTCTCCTTAATGGTTTATTAAATCATTGAAGCTTGTTTAGCCATTCCAAGTTGTAGGAAAAACTAAGTGAAAATGACTGAACATCATCTACCGTCATGCCACTCTTTCTCCTTAAATGAGAATTCTTTATAACATTAATTTACTATTATGTCCGAATGCAGTTTGTACATCTCTGTCCTTGCTCTTATGTGTCAATGAACCAAACTTATGTGGAGATTTGCATTTTTGTCTAGTTTTAGACATAAGAATTCCTACTATTCTCCATTGACAGCGTCTCACAAGGAGTTGCCCTGTTTGGGGTTCAGATGGATTTGGTTCCTTATGCTATATTTTTCCTTCAACATTCTTGGGGAAAGACACAATAAGTTGTGGGATGGACAAACACGTTGTTGGTTTGGGCAGCTATCTTGACATGATTTTATGTGGGCTACTTTAAAGAAGGATAATTATTTGATGGAATTTCATTCTCAGAGATAGAAGATGAGGTGACAGTGGGAGGATTTATTAGCAGTTCAACTAGTGTGAAATATTTGTTTATCTTTAATGGAAAAATACAAATACAAACCATGTGCATATCTATATTTGAGTAATTTATCTACATTTACATTATAACATATTACTTAGCCAAAACTGTTATCCATATGTTAGAGAACCAAATGCTAAAAGACGTTTCCAGATGTCTTTTCTATGTTGCAGAAACCTGGGCCAAGGTAGCTTCTTTTTGCCAACATTGCTTCTACTCAGCCTGTAGTAGGTCTCTGGTCCTAGGAAATAGCAGAAGGAAAAACTACACTAGGAAAAAACTTCTGCATAAATGTAGATCCTCCAATCACATAGTATATTTGTATAATTCTTTTACACAAGTGCCAGAGATAATGCCACAGCATTCTCCATCAACATTTCTATATCTTTTAGACCCATTCCTTGTGTTACACCAATTAACACAGAATGCAACAGTTCTTGGAAGCTTAACCAAAGACCTCACTTAGATTAGAGCTACAACTTTAAAAGGTATTTATTCAGTGCAATCCTGTACATATGCATTATTTACTCATCAGAATGTCCTATTGAATCATAATTGGGCTTATTTCCAGGCAAGCATGCCTAGGATTGCAATATTAGTTAATTCATTAATGGAGCTGGAAAATGAAAGGACACTAGTTTATTTTTTTATGGTGCCTTAAATGCCATAAGAATGTAATTGGTGGAAGGCGATTGACATTTTCCCACCAACAGGTATATTTTATTGATAGCATTTTAACCTCCATCTTCAAACAGCTAAAGAAAAGAACAAAATAAAAGAAATCTGGACTGAGATGTCCAAATTATTCCCATGCTTCATACTTGGAGTGCTTCCTCTGGTGGACGATTGATTTGTTAAGTACTATCAACATTAAGCAAGAAATAGAAGTTCCCAAATAATTGGATTTTAGATTGTGGAAAAATACATGTGGTGATTACTTCTTAATTAAATATTTTATTTGGCCGTATCCAGTATAATAAATACAAGGTCTTTTGCTGTAATTCTGGAAAGCTGTCTCCCTGGGAGGTTGAGAATATCTATCATTTCCACTGTCTGCCTTTGTAAAGTGACTTGACAGGATTTGCTATTGTCTCTGGATTAGGACAGAGACCTTCTTACCTTCTAACTGCAGCGATGTTTTCTGCAGCACAGGAAACTGGAATAAAAACCCCAAGCTACAATTAAGAAATGGAACTGGGAAATGCAGCGAATTAAAAAGTTGCAGCTTAAAGGCAATCCATATGTTAGCAAATGCTTTCCAAATGATCCAGCCTCGACCCCCTGAGTTGTAGAAGGGGAGGGGATTGAATGGGACTCCAGATTGCATCTATGATCTGTAGATTTTCCTGAGCTCCAGCTCTGTCTGCGGTGTGGCATGACCCTTATGCCAGGGGTCGGCGCACTCACCCTGGGGGAGTGAGCATGGAAGAATGGCAGTTCCCCCCTCCCTCAGACCCAGTGTGTGGGGTCTCAGCTCTGAACTGCTAATTAAACTCATTCACAGTTCCAACATTGCAGCCCCCATAGCCAAAAATCAGCTTGCTATCACTCCAGCACCCCTTGAGACCACACATAAGCAGCCGGCATCCCAAACTTTTGCATGAAAACAGGAAAATGGAGGAAATCATAACAGGGTAAGATGCAAGCCGAAAGAAAGGTGTTATAGATCCCTGAAGAAGGAAGAGAAAGAGCAAGGAAAGCCTGAAGCGGAGAGTTAAGCAAGAAGGGGCTCCATCCAGAAAAATTAATTTCTGCAATCCATTATAAGAGAAAACGGCCAACCCTGAATACAAGTTTCCTAGTCCAATTCTGTCATGGCAACCAGCTGCAAACAACAACTAATTTACTGCAGTTATACTTCTATCAAAAGATGCATTCAGCCCAATAGTGGGTTCCACTTACCTTCGCTACCAGTTTGGAACTCTGAGCGTGTGCATGTGCAGAGCGTCCGTGATGACATCCAGGCGGGTAGGTGGAGCCTCCCACTGCCGCCCGAACCAGGAAGATCCGGTAGAAACCCACCACTGATTCAGCCCATTCGGAAGGATTAGAAAAATATTTCACTAGACAAAGACTCTTTGAATAGATAGAATATTTCAGTTTGCTTCACCTCTTAAGCCACAACATAGGATAGTACACCACATTTCAGATGAAAGCATTAAAACTGATTATTAATATTGAAGTATGAATATGATGAGCAGCACCACAGCTAAGTCATTTTAGGCCTAGATTGAATGAATTTATACTCTACCCATTTCAGATATGTCCCTGGATCTCATCCAGAAATATTGCAGCTAAGTCATTTTAGATTAATTAATGACCCAGCTCTCTGGAAAAGGTTCTAATGCTGGGAAAGGTAGAAGAAAAAAGAAGATGATGACCAGCAGAAAGGTATATGGTCTCAGTTACAGAGGCTATGCATGCACTATTGGGACACATGAAAGAACAGATTAGGGAGAAAATCTATTTATGTTGTCACTAGGAGTCAAAAAACTTGGTGATACGTAATTATATACTCATAAAGAACAATGCATTTTTTCTGGAAAAAACACATTTCAGCGACCTCATTTTGTGGGCACTGTTCAGTCTATATAATATAAGGTAAAACTTTTGGTAATTTCATGGAGACTTCTATGTAGTTTCCTTGGACGAATATCAGAAGTTACTTACCACACAATTTTTGCAAGTACAAAATTTCCATTTTCTTAAAAGAACCATTTTGCCTCTCTTTTGCCACCTGAGAAATAGACAGACAATGCAAGGGATCCCAAGGGAACGAAAGGGCAATGTGTTTTTCCTATGTTCCATCCAGCCTTCTCTCTCACCAAATTACATTTTTTTCCCAGATCTAACTTTCATCATGAAAGCAATATCTAGATGCAGTATAAATTGCCCACCATACACATTGTTGGATTTTGATCCTGCCTTTTCTCCAAGAACTGGAGGCAGCTGGCCTCAGGAGTTCTCTTTAACTAAGCTATACAACAAACCTGTGTCATAGACTGGATTGAGACAGAAAGACTGGATCAAAGTCACCGAGTTTACACAACTGATGATAGACTTTGAACTGAATCTCTCCAGTCCCATTACCACACCTTAAATGCTAGGCTATACTGCTTCTCAAGTCATGCATCTAGATCTTTCTAGATCTAAAGATTTTTATTCTCTGTGGGTAAAAGAAGATGTATAAGTTAAGGATATGTCACCGAAATAGTATTTAAATAAATATTTCAAAATGCTAATTTACTGTACCTTCATTTTTCCACATTTTATTTTTCTGAATGGTCACATATTGAATTTTTGACATACTGGTACTTTTACATATTTAACAGGAATTTTCTGTTTGTCGAAACTGATAATAAATGATGAATTTATTATCAAGTTACTACCCAAAAAAATATTTAGGACAAGCCTTTGAAAACATACTAGAGATTGATTACTGTAGATTCCTAAATTTGCTTCTCCATTCCTACAATTTGCTTTTGTATGTAGACTGAATTTCATGTTGTAAATTATTTAACATGTCTTCTTTTCCTGAATATAACAATTTCATATATCAACAGTACTGTAGAAAGTTTATTGTAATATGTATAGTTAGAATAAAAGAGTTACTAATGGAATTGAGATTTGATTCAGGATCAGTTGATTCCTGCAACTGACTTGAGATTTCTCTAGCTCATCAGATGCATTTTTCCTAAGTCTTCACACCTGTGAAATAAAATTGTCCTTGAAATAGGACTACTCATGGGATCTAAGACAACTCACTGGGACCAACTTGCTGTGGCCATCATGCCATGACCAGCCCACCATGGCCATCTTGCCATGGCTATCTCACTGTAGCCAACTCACCATGAAATAACTCACCAAAGACAATTCCATGTGGAATAACTCAATGCGATAAATGTTATGTACCACTGTTTCTTTGACATCATTTCCATTGACAAAAATGAAAATAATGTTGAAAAAATAGTGGCAGATATTTATCGCATTGAGTTATACCACGTGAATTGTCTGTGGTTTGATGTCCTGCAGTAAGTTGGCCACAGCGAGAGGGTCATGATGAATTGTCCCATTCTGCTAATCATATAGATGTGGTAATAATGGTATTGGATTCAATATCAGTAAAAATAAAATAACAGCACCGCTTAGAATATTACTCCAGACATGTAGTCTTTGAGATGTATTTACATTCTGTAAATCCTAGCTTTAATCTGCCTTAATATTTCTGGCACTTCATTTGGAAAGAATACCATACTACTTACTACAGAAGACCTGCTTAGAAATTGCCTCTATGTCATTCAAAACATGATAATATAATTAAAGAGAAACTAACTCTGCAAATTAAACGTATGTTCAGCATAACTGTCTTTCATATAGTTAAGACTATTTCATGAATCCATCCTTATTCTAATAATATCACTACCATTAACAAGCAAGTCCAGCAATTACCACTGTTTTCTTTTAAAGGATTTTGAATGGCATCAGAACTCTCCACTACACACATAAAGAAATGTAATCATGATAATGATCTAATCCACCTGGTAGATTTTTTTCTGTTTATTTGACTTGGAAGTATATATGATCAGCATTCCCATAAGATATACTATTTCCATGCTGTGCCATTTCAGACTGTAGAAGTTTGTTTTATTTCATGACTTACTATATTTGTAGCCCATCTTTTCACAAAAATTACTCAACAATTATCTCAACCTATTTATAGATTAAGAGCAGCAGTAAAATTCTCAAGCATCAAAAAGAAATGGAATACATGAAGTAGCCAGCTTTTTGAAGATAAACAGATGTGAGTATAGTCTATACTTGGATGGAAGAATACCTGGGAATCTCATAATTTTGAATTCTCTGGTGGAAGACAGAAGAAATTTTACTATTTTAGTGTCCTTGTTACCTGTGTATTCCCAAGGCAGTTGACTAATTCAGTTCCCTTCTGGGTTAGGATAATATTGTTCTTTAAAATAGAGTATGGTTGCTAATTCAACTGGTAGGCCAGGCCAAAACTTTTCCAGAATACTACGCAACTAGGGGAACACGGTGGCTCAGTGGCTAAGACACTGAGCTTGTTGATCAAAAGGTTGGCAGTTCAGCGGTTCAAATCCCTAGTGCCGCATAACAGGGTGAGCTCCCGTTACTTGTCCCAGCTTCTGCCAACCTAGCAGTTCGAAAGCATGTAAAAAATGCAAGTAGAAAAATAGGGACCACCTTTGGTGGGAAGGTTCCATGTGCCTGTGGTGTTTAGTCGTGCCGGCCACATGACCACGGAGATGTCTTTGGACAGTGCTAGCTCTTTGGTTTTGAAATGGAGATGAGCACTGCCCCCTAGAGTCAGGAATGACTAGCACATATGTGCGAAGGGAACCTTTACCTTTACCTTTAATGCTGTATAGAAGAGAAGAAAAGGAGGTAGTGGCAGTAGTAGACAAAATACTTGATTCTAATACAAATATACTCTTAAGTTGCAATAACCCCATGGAATTCTCTACATAAATACTGATAATTCAATTCCATGCTTTATTTGACAACACAATACTTAAATGTTAGAAATGAATGTGTTTTTCCAAGGATCAGCCTATGAAACTGTGCATTTCTTTTTACAGTAGTGTTCCTATCACTCAGTAAATAATTATGAAAGTTGTGGGATATTTTTGGCCTAGGTCAAGTACCCTTCAAGAAAAAAAACATGCTAATGTGAGGAAATTAGTACAATGTCAAATGTCAATGACTACACAATAGCTGTTGAATATATACTTACTAAGACTCTTCTGGGAAGAATTGACATAATTACATGCTCTTAGCAAAAATCGCAGTTGTTTGGTTTACTAGTAGCAATTTCAAAGTGAAGCATGGGAAGTGCAAACATTCTGGGAATGAAAACTCTGTGTCTAGATTGATCATGGTATTAAAATCATTTCGTAAATTTACTTGCTGATTTGCTCTTCTAAACATTTTATACATGACAATTGCTTATTTTGGTGTGCCTTCTGCTTGTAAATAGCAGCAAATTCCCAGATGATTTTCAGTTTTGAAGGTGGATTTGATTATAAGAGATCATAGGCTTGGAACTCCACTCTACCAGTTGACTGTAGTTAAATTAGGACTAATTTTGTAGTGCAAAGGTGAAATGAAGTCACCTGGAAAGAAACCACTGATCAACAGTTCCAGCCTGCCAACTGTTTGTTTAGAATGACTTCTCAGGCAGGTTCAGAAATATATATATTAGAAAGTTGATGCGATTCTTTGAAAAGATGAGCTACTGCGATGACAATGGCCAAAACTAAGATAAAGCTACTTTATAGGTAAAGTTTGGAAACACAGAATTGTTTCCTTGTTGTTGATTGCAGTACAGGTAAGAAATACAATTAGGGACAGATCATGATGGGAAAAAAATCTGTGTGGTCACTAATACAGTATTTGACAGCTTGATGGCACGTAATGAAGAAAGAGAATTATGGTAATTAAATGGGAAGTAATCAGGGAAGGCAAGAAACAAAGCAGAAATATTCAGTCAGTCCAAATGAGTTCTTGAAATTTACTGACTCAAGAGAGGATAGCATTCATTTGTTGTTGGTTGCAAAGTCGTGTCCGACCCATCGCGACCCCATGGACAACGTTCCTCCAGGCCTTCCTGTCCTTTACCATTCTCTGGAATCCATTTAAGCTCATGCCTACTGCTTTGGTGACTCCACCCAGCCACTTTATTCTCTCTCGTCCCCTTCTTCTTTTGCCCTCAATCTTTCCCAGCATTAGGCTCTTCTCCAGTGACTCCTTCCTTCTCATTAGGTGGCCGAAGTATTTGAGTTTTATCTTCAGGATGTGGCCTTTTAAAGAGCAGTCAGGGTTGATCTCCTCTAGGACTGACCGGTTTGGTTGCCTTGCAGTCCAAGGGACTCGCAGGAGTCTTCTTCAGCACCATAGTTCAAAGGCCTTAATTCTTTGGTACTCAGCCTTTCTTATGATCCAACTTTCACAGCCATACATTGCAACTGGGAAAACCATAGCCTTGACTATATGCACTTTTGTTGGCAGAGTGATGTCTCTGCTTTTTAGCATGGTGTCTAGATTTGCCATAACTTTCCTCCCCAGGAGCAAGCATCTTTTATTCTCTGATAGCATTCTAGTTCTACATTTTTATCTAAGGCCTAGCAGTCTGAGTCTTGACAATGGGCAATGCAGATATTTCCTCTAAAACATTAATATTTCTTGGAAGAGAATTTAGATACCTGAAAGGGAGAAGTTTTTGTACATGCATTACTTTCAAAGTTAATTAACATATGCATTTAGGTCTTTTGGCTGACCACAAGAAATATGGGCAGATAAAAAGAAGTATTCTGCCACAGTGCTCTCAAGTCTGTTTGAAATCCACCCTTTTCGTTCTAAATTGTTGCTTTGTATCACCATTTTGACATCCATCGTCACTTCCAATGTTGTTCCACCAGAACTGTACCGAAGATCAGGGTTTGGTAAAAATAAGCCGTTTTTTGAATATCAGGAAGGATGTTTTTCTGTCTTTCTCTTTATATTTTCAAGCAGTTTTAATCATTTGGAGGTCAATAACCATCAAACACTGTTAATTTCCAACAAATTATCTAATCCAGATGGTTGAA
>JANHZT010009723.1:0-15470 GCA_032468215.1 Stegonotus admiraltiensis | reverse complement strand
GGGTGGGTGGGTGGGGGTGTGGGTGTGGGTGTGGGTGTGGGTGTGGGTAGGTAGGTAGCAGTGACATTATGAATGTAACATGACAAATATGGAAACTTTGACAGCATTGACTATCTATCCCCAATGTTACTAAGCTTCTTTAAAGACTTAAAGATGCAGTTCTTTTGCATGGCTTGCTCACTAACTTTACCTATATATCCCCAGAGAAAGCAGATAAAAGAATTGTTCTGAGCTGGATGTTTTCTAATGTTTCAGAAGTTGTATAATACTCCAAAAGCTATCTTCTTTGAAAGCTATCCTAAAATGATTTGAAGGTGTCTTATTTTTCCGTCTTTGCAGCGGCAAAGACAGTTTCTACTTGACTGGTTATGAAAATATGCCAATATGATAAAGCCATTTCTCAGTCCAAATCCATCTCATTGCCGTGATGACATGAGAGGAAATTCAATTAATTTTGGGGATAGCTGCCTAGCAAGATGTTATTTGATAACTTCAGTATATCACTAAACGTTGTCTAGATGCCCTCAGACCCGCAGGTACAGGTACATGCTACAGCTTTAGTAACCATGGGATGTTGAGGTAGGAAGTGCAGAGATGGAAATGGGTCATGATTAAATGACCTTATAAATCAAGGGGTCCCAAATTTAGACAAATGCTGTTTGGTTTCATTTTGTTTAGACTTAGAATAGTCCAATATTGGATCACCTTATGTGTTATTTTGTTTCCATTATAGCCAAAGCAGTCAGTAGCTGAAGAAGACCTGGATCTCCAATCAAAAGATGAATTCCTCCCCAATAATAGACATTCGAGGAATAATTTATTTAGGTGCAGGTGAGACAGGTGTATATTATTTAGGTGCAGGTGAGACAGGAACACAAGAATGCATTCCAGTAGGAGGTGTTATCCTGCTTATTTTTCATTTGGGACACTCCTTTAATACACCAAGTAATGCTAGAAAATTAAGACTTTTAGTGAATGGAGACAATGGAGATGAGATCATTTAAAGAAATACCAATTTATCCCTTTTCTCATGCACTGGAACTTGCAGAGTTTTGCTTCCTGCACCTCATTGTTTAATCTGCTAGCAAATGCAGCTAGGCAGTAAAGCATTCTATCGGGACTCAACATCTGGCCTGCACATCTTAATTTTAAGACAGCATGGCAGTACTGCCCTTCCACTGCACAGCAGAAATTAACACATTGACTTCTAAGAGCATAAATCTAATGGGTAGCATGTTTTCCCTACAGAATTGTACTAAGAAGGTTTTTTGCCAGGAGTAAGAAACAGAAAGCTCAGGGAACATAAGGAACTCATTGAGTATAAGCCTTAAAGAAAGCACTGCAGTCTGTTCTCAATTCTCAGTTTCAGGTTTCTAATATGACCCATGGACTACAGGTATTTCATTTTCTATGTCCTTGGTTAGAACTGTGAGCATTGCAAACCACTTGAAATTGTTTTATGTGGACCAAAGGTGCTGAGAACCGATGCAAGAACTTGCAATATCAATCAACATGACTTTGGGGGATCAATTCCTACTATGACCTGCACATTAATGATCCCACAATCCAGATTAGACTTCTAATAAAACACACAGGGTTTTATCAGAGTTCTATTGCAAAACTTATGACTGTGACTATCCTTTTCTTGCCCCATTTAGGATTGGTCTATAGCATGTTGCAGCTGCAGTATAATAGTTATTATTATTGTTATTATAGGTAGTCCTTGTTTAATGACAGCCTTTTTTAGCAACCATTTGCAGTTACGAGAGTGATGAGAAGGTAGAGTTACAACCAGTCCTTGTATTTGTATTTACTGGTATGCCCTTTCACAGATTTGTAAAACAGAGGAAAGCTTTATCATAAGGCTGAAAGTAGGATCATAAACACAGTTGCAGTTTCACTTAGTGACTGCTCCACTTAGTGACCACATTGGTGGTCCCAATTGTGATTGATAAATGATGATTACTTCTATTATTATTATTATTATTATTATTATTATTATTATTATTATTATGGTTATGGTTATTCTTAATTAAATTGATATGCTCCCAACTCCCTGCAATTCTAGATGGCTCACAAATTGTTAAAAACATTTTAAAACAAAGAAAATTATTCACACAACACTGCTGAACTAATTTCAGTTTAAGATGATATGCGTTGAAATTTTGTAATATAAAGGCTTGGTGACTAAATGTTTTGCAGGTGAGGGGTCCTCTTTCCTTCTCCCATTATCTTTAATTAAGATATAGCCACGATGTAATTATTTTCACTGACTCCTGACTCTCAAGCAGCTAAAACTATTTGTCCTCTTCTGGACAAGTGTGAATTCCTTTTGCAAAAGTTCTTTTATCTTCTCTGTATTCTTAGCCCAAAAGTTTGCAGTTCATGCAGTTCACTGAAAAATGAAGGCCTTCATCTATTTTTATTCAGTTGTTTGACATCCTTAACTAGATAACCCCAGGGCATTGCAACTCCTTCCAAATCCCTGCAAAAATCTGGTTGGATTATTTTTACAAGTGCCCCCATGTTAGGGCTTTGATTCAACAGTTCCTCCCCCACAATGGTCTTCAGTTACATATGCTGAAATAAGAGTTGATAGCCAAACATTTAAAATCTGATAAGACGTAAGGATTTGATTTCATTATTGCTGAAGTTATATTAGGAATTTGAAGTACCAGACCTCTTTGTTAGCTTGCTTTCTTATCACCAGTGACTGCTATAATCAATCCAATTTTTTTTTTTAAAAAAGGTAAAAGAGAAGATCCAGTGAATAATCGCCCTGATGGAGGGCTCCACCCTCTATGGAGCCTAATTAGCAAAATGTATGCAAAACCTCTAGAAGATAGATTATTGGATTGATATGAATCTGAAAATATATTGAAGGAGGAACAAGCAGGTTTTAGGGATACACATTCCTGCTTGGATTAAGCAATGATCCTGCAGTGTTAGCTGAGAAATACGCTATCAGATTCTGGTCTGTAATATATTTTTTTATTGACTGTAGGTTTGCTTTTCACTCAATCTCAATCCCTAATGGTTTTCATAGATACAGATACAGATACAAGGAGCATTCATTTATTTTCCAGTGGGACTGAAGAGGCAATCACTAAGGCTCAGTAGAGTTTAGTTTTGACTCATATTGTGAAACCCATAAATTGGGCATTTGGGTGTCTCTCATGGTTATTGTTAATAAGGAGAGGTTTCTGTATTTAATTCTTTGTCAATACAAAATAACATACCTTAATCTTCAGAGCTCTGTATTGAGGAGGAGGAGGAGAATTATTGATGATGATTGATGATGATGATGTCCCAAAAATAATTAAAATCCAAATGATGGAAACACTGTTGAAGCAATAAACACTTGGGTAGTCCCTATAATTAAGGATAATTGTTTGGACTCAAGCCAGAGTGAACAATTTTGATCATAAAACAAGGAAGCTAATAACCATACATCATGCATCTCACATTTAACAGTGACATTCACAGATTAAATGTATCAGAACTACAGGTGGTAGAGGACTATTACAAATAAACTGTGAAGGAAGAATAACAGAATTTGAATGAGTGCATTAGGAAAAGTAAAGAAGCTCTTCTCATGGACTTTTGTAAGGAGAGGCTCCAGAAAACAACAAAATCATATCAGAATACAAAAATGAATCAATTCAAAGTTGGAGTAAGAATGGGGAAAACAAACCAATTCATGACCTTTATATGCATGATAAAAAAATATAAAGACCAAATCTGGCTGAGGTTGAGATTTAAAAAACCTTTTTTAAAAAAGTAACTGGCAGCGACACAGCACATACACGTGCATGTGCAGCAGCCCTGGGATGTCCGTGGCCTGCCTGCCCTCCCAGAGCACCACCGCACTGTAGCGCCATTTGCTTTCTTTCTTCTCCCGCCACGAAACAAAAGCAAACGGTGGCGGGGTTGCTTCAGGAGGTTGCTTTGGGCAGGCAGATGTCTGCAGCCAGGCGGGGAGGGATGGTGGTGAGAACGGCGGTGGTGGGCAAGGGAGTACCAAGAAGATGAAGGGCTACCCACACTGGCCCGCCAGGTAAATGCCACTGCCCAGGCTGAAGGGAAAGCACTGCAGGCTCCACGGTGGCACAAACAGGCCTGGCCTTCTCCCCACATGGGGGGCTTCTGTCCCTCTCTCTCTGCTTCTTCGCCACTGGGAAGCAGCAGCGCAGCTGAGTCTTCTTCCCCTGGAGCACTGGATTCCATGGGCCAAGTTCCTGGAGTGGTGCTGGTGGTCAAACAGAGCAGGCAGGTGGCCAGGTGGGAATCCAGTGGGCTGCTTCAGAGCCCCAAGCCCTGTGGAGCCAGCATGGAAGGCAGAGAGGAAGGCAGCCTTATCTGCAGCATCCCCTCCCCTCTTTGGATTGCCCTGCAAGGGGGAGCTCTGCCTTTGAAGAAATGGAGCAGGCAGTTTGTATGGAGGCTTGGTGGGGGGAGTGCGTGGCCCTCTGGGATGGAGAGCAGGGCAAGAGAAGGCTCCAAGGTTCGCTTGGGCAGTCAAGCCAGATGATGGAGGGAAACTCAAAGCGTTGGGGGCTTCAGAAGGGCAGAAGTTGGCCAAGCCCACCCAGTCACATGACCACCAAGCTATGCCCACAGAACTGGTAGCAACAATTTTTAGATTTAACCACTGACTGAAACCATCTACTCTCTCCCTCCAAAAATAGTTTTGCAATTGCGATCAACATTTCATGAGATTTCAGAATTTAAACTGATAGACACGTAAACTATAATACACCAGACATTAGTATTGTAGAAAAGAACATATCCTTTCTTGATATAGTAAGCCTTGTAGATACTTAGACTGATGAAAAACAAGAGAAAATTAAAAATACATTTACATATTGAAGTGAAAAGATTGTGTAAGAAAAAATCAGTTGTCGTATCAATTGTAATTGGAACTCTTACTGCAATACCAAAAGGATTCACCAAATAATTAGAAATATTAAATTTACGGGAACTGACACCACTAATTTTGCAAAAGACAATCCTACTTGGAATCACACACATGTAAGGCCCTGTCTCCATGACTTTTAAATCCTGGATTAAGACTTGAATGGTTGGAGTCATTACCCGTTGAGTCATTTACCACTTGAATGCAATGCTGCCCATAATTATCTTCTTTTCTTGTGCTTCTGAAACAGTATTTCTCATTTGTATGCTGATTATGAATATATTTAGCCCAGATTGGAAACATTGGTTAGGTTATACAAAGGATAGCAAAGTCCAAAAGTATCAAACTATTGCTTTTCATTTCACACCTGGATTCTGAATGCACAAAACCCTGTGCTCTGCTACAATTTCTAAAATTCCTCTGAATGCAATAGGATTTAAGAACTGCAAACATATTTACACCTTTACACCTTCACAAAACAAACTGAATATATCACCAGATTCACCCATTTTGAATTCAAAGAATAAAGTGAAGGAGAAACTCATTGGACAGACTGGATTCATTACATGTTGACTTACAAACTAACCAAAGTTACAACTAACTTTGTTTTCCATGCCATGCCATGCACATTGAGTCATTAGATCTTTAGCTGACCTCATTAAGGGCACTTTGTGAATGCAATCCCAGTACGATTCCTGTAATGTTTTAGTCAGTGGTGTCTCAGGAGAAAAAATCTCAACTTTAAACTCTTGAGCCTATGCAGCCCTCTTACAAAGCTAACTGATTAAAAATATGTAAATTACAAACGTTATATTTGTGATCAACTAATTGCAGTAACAACTGAAGAGCAATTATGTTTATGGTCTCCATTTCTCTGAGATGATTCCGCATCTCTGTTCTGAGCATCACTTGCCCCTAGTAAATAGGCTACTTGACAGCATCTCATTATTACCACACATCACCTCTTGATCTCTTTTTGTGACCATAGTCTTGGAGTATTTCCCAAAATAGATGACAGCAGCAGAAGCATATCCTTTATGTTCATTATCTGGAGACCCTGAGCTCCTCAAGAGGCACCTTTCACAATCAGGAGATAAAAACTTCCAGTCGGACTGCATTTTCAAGAATAGCCCATTAACATCCAGTCCTAAAGCACAATAAAAGTTTATTCATTATCCAGTTTATGTAGGAAGGCAGTAGTAACACAGCTGTTGTGATAAGTAAATAAGAAACACATCATCCACATACATAACCTTGACAGGTTAATATTTTGCTTCAAAGCATCAAACACATACTATGAAATAAAGTGAGGAAGTAGCACCAGTGTTCCTAGGAGAACAAGGAATATGTTGTTAATTAAAGCATCAACTCTTCAATTGATGATTGAATCAATTCAATCATCAATTATTATTAATTTTATTAATTAATAAAATTATTAATTAATTTAAATTTGAGATTATTAATTTGCTTTAAATTTGAACTAGAATATTCAGATTTGTTTTCTCCCTTTATAGCCATATATTTAATAATCTCATCACATTCTAAAGGAGGTAACTACTTTTCTGAAATAGTCTCTTAAAGGTTTTACTACATTCCAAAGAGGAATATAGTATTAAATATTCCTTTGAAATATTAGAAGCATCAAGAATTATGGACATCCTTGGGGATAACCAAATATTTGAGAGATAAATCTATACCTAATCATTACTGTTAATCATTTAACGATAGATAGATAGATAGATAGATAGATAGATAGATAGATAGATAGATAGATGAGAGACAGACAGACAGACAGACACTGTAGATAGGCAGGAAAAAGAGACAATATAATACATATGTTTTCTGCTGATAATATCTGAATAAGTAAACACAAAATTATATATGGCTATTGCTTGTATTGCTTTGAATGACAGCAGTACTACTTGATATTTCCAGGTGCTGCCAGCATGAACCATCCACTCCCAGCCTAGCTGCTCCTTTCAGCACCTTTTGATCTGAGACATTGGAGAGCTGAGATAAAATGAGGAAAGTCTATCACTTTCTCTTTGTAGTCCAAACAGCAAATAAACCTCTGTCCAAAAAAGTCTGACAGGTTGTTGGGTAGAAAATGGGTTGCAATAAAGTGAAAGGCACACCTCTCCTCTGCCTCACCAAATTGTCAGCTGGGTTGTTTTGGGATATATTTCTATTGGAATTTCAGGAGATTGGTAGACGTGTGTTCAAAAATAGCCTGAGTAACAGATTATCAAGCCAAAATATTGGTGACCTATCAATCAGCAAACGTTACCCGTCTGCTTCCCTCACATTTTAAGAAGAGTGATTGATGCTAGTAGTTATTCCCATTGGCTAGAGGAAGGGGAAATAAATGTGGCAGAACCCACCAACTGCTGTCATTAATTTTTTCAGCAGCGAACTTGTAAGGACAGAATCATTTGTCACTGAGGCAAATTAGAACTCAGACACCAAATATGATGCCAGCATATTTTTCTGATAACTCATGGACTGGAAGAATACAAATTATTACAATTATTATGAGGAAAAGTCTTAAGAAGATACTTATATTGCAGGTGCTTTGTAGCAGTCTTTTCTTTTAGATATTCAAGAAATCTATAGTGTTTAATGACAAGATGCAGCATTTCTAGCATTTGTGCATGTTTAGTCTTTCTATTATTTGTTTATGAATGTAGATAACAAGAACTATGTTTGAACATGTTATAGCCAGCCTTCCATTGAGGACCTGTATACTGCACAAGCCAGAAAGAAAGCTGGGGGGGGGAATCTACAGACCCCCTCACATCCTGGACATAAACCTCCCCTCATGACACTGCTGTAGGGCATTGCATGCCAAAACAAGTGGACACAGAATCAGTTTTTCCCCATGCCATCACTCTTCTAAACACCTAATTCTCACAACACTGTGCCTAAGGATATTTACCCATGTAGTAGGGCTGTATTGCTATCAACTTTGTCATCTTTCCTATTATCTTCTCCTATTGGTATCTTATCATTTATCACTCTGTTGTTTGTATATTATGATTTATGATTGTATCTTTTGATTTATCATTTTGTTGTTTGTATGTCCACTGAGAGCGTATGTTTGTATGCACACTGTATGTTTGTAGTTTGTATGCCCACTGAGAGCTGCTGCACCAGAAACAAATTCCTTGTGTCCAGTCACACTTGGCCAATAAAGAATTCTATTCTATTGTATGATTTTGTGTCCTGATAGATCTCCAAGGTCCCTTCCAACTCTGTTATTCTGTTCTGTTCTGTTCTGTTCTGTTCTGTTCTGTTCTGTTGTAAAAACCTGACCGTTTGTCTTATTCCCTGCTCAATCCATGGCAAACAATGATCCTTGACATCTCCTAGGTGGCAATTTTAACAAAGCAGAACATAAAGTAAACAGACACATTTTTATTCTGACAGATATGATTTTCACATGATTTTTTGACAGAATTCTTCTAATGTCAAAGGACTACATGAATTTTTTCCTCAAAAAAAGCCTAGAAATGTACTTTCAAAAGAACCCTTTTGAAAGTAGGACATAGGAAATGTTGTTTTGATTATTCCATCATGTTTACCGCATCCTCATCCTAATTATTGTGGCACAGCCCCAGGATAGGGGAATTGAGAATAGTAATCCATTCTACCTTTCTTCTGTCGGGAAAAAAATTAGTTACCTGCTGCTGAAATTCCACTGAACTCAGTGCAGCTAATTCTTCATAGAGGAGGATCCAAAGAGTGCTGTTATCAGTTATCTCTTATAAAATGTCACATAAGTGACATTTGGCAGGCATCAGTATATATATGCTGCCTGGGATGAGGAATGTAGATAAGAATTTAGTTGTACAATAAGCAGCTGGGCAATTATGTAAAAATACTATAATCAACTTCAGATATTGGATAGTGAATTGGTTGCCATACTATTATCAGCAGGATAATAATCAGCTGTTCCTAGATAAGATAGGATACATTCAAGGTCTTCTGAGGGAACAGGATCAAAAAGGGCAAAGTGATAGCCTCAGCTATATGACTGAAGGCCCACCCTTTGACTTGGCAGCCATAACGTGTCAGGAAGTTATGACATATTATCAGGAAAATAAGGAAGTGTAAACAGGGTGTGGCAAGGGCACTGCAAGCCTTCTTAACATCTCCTTAATACAAATATATTTTTTCTCCTTTTTTTCTCACACAGTTACAATATGAGCCCAGGAAAAGAAGTGGCTACTTTAAAGGGACATCAACAAGGGCCCTACACCATCTCCAAAGCATTGTATCTGTTTTGAATCCAAATAGCTGCACCAAAGTCCTAGTAAATACAAATACACTACTTAAGGAGGTGAACTAGGATGGGAAGATTCAATCTTCAGCTGTGTAACCTCACTGACTGTCAATTTCTCTCGGTCCAATTGGGACTGGTACTATAATATGTCCTTCTGCGCCATATCTGCATTTCAATCATAAAACAACTAGCAACAAAATTCTCAGGTACAGGGGAGTGCCACAAGCCCCAACATTAAGTCACTTACTGCTAGATAAATTTGTCTCCTGAAAGTTATAAAAAGATTGGAAAAGGGAAAAAACCACATTGTTTTCTTTTGCCTGTTGTATCACAACTTCTTTTCTCACAAACCCTAAATGATGTGATACATAGACTTGGTAGAACTTTAAACAGGATCAATCGGAATAAGACCAGAGCTTCCACATTATATTTTGCTTTTTGGTGTGTGTGTGTGATCTTGTTAAATGCTATCACCTCCTGCCTTTTCCTTTGTGTGCCTTTCATTTGTAGTTTACAGGTCTTGGGCCTCTTCGGTCTTCTATCTTGCATCCTACTCTACATAATATTCAACTTGTGTGATTGTTAATTAACACAGTACACCCTCTACACGGTACACGGTCTTCTCTAAGATATGTTTTATATGGTTCTCCAGCACCACAAAATCTTCAGATTGCCCTGGATCCTTTACTTTGTTTTGAGAACAGGACTATAGCAGACATTTAATCTTTTCTGGACAAAGAGAGAATGAGATGGAAGCAATCCTAATGGGTAGGATTTCGCATCCAACAAGATATAATTGTCCCCTCACTAATCAAAACCATTCAATTTAATCTTATGAAAGCTGCCTAGGATTTGATCAAGGAATGTTATAGATTCTGCTTATTCCAATCTTTACAGAGCCTGTCCCCTGACAAAATCCCAGGAACTTTTTCTTTTTCCCAGGATCCACACATTTCTTAACCATTTCAAATTATATTATCTCTCTTAATGTGACCTTGCAGGTAGAAGACCTTAAGTTAAGGGACAGCTGATCTACAAGTGGATGGAAGTGTAACAATCCTGTGAAAAAATGATTTTGACAGAATGGAAAGCTCCATAAACAAATTTATATTTAAGAGGACTTGATGAATAGAAAATGATCTGCTACAGCAATTTTCACTGTTCCAGGAAAAGGCAGCACAGGGCATGTGGAAAGGAAAAGGAGTCTTCTCTAAATTACATGCCACTTTCATGATTTTCCCTGAAGTGCCGCACAGTGAAGAGAGGAAAATGAAAACAGCTGTGGAGGTTTAGAGCTGTACTCTGTTCAACTCATATTTGGCCCTTGTTCTCCAGTCAGCTTGACCCTGGTCACAAACATCCAAGTTTATTACTTCTCCCTAAGATGGGAGGAAGAGAAGGAAGACTATGAGAATACTACCATGTTTCCCTGAAAATAAGATCCTCTCTTGTATTTTTTTAAACCTGAAATAAGCGGTTGGCCTTATTGCCATGCTCTCAAAAGCCTGATTGGGCTTATTATCAGGGGATGTCTTATTTTGTAGGAAACAGGGTAATGACATAATGTATAGCAATAAAAGCGTCATCACCATTATATCATTATATTTAAAAGAATTGCCAAAACAGAGATTCCAAAGAAGAACCAGCAGAGTTTCAGCCATTCAGCTTCTGTCATCCAAGATATTAGGTTCTTGGTAAAATAAAGCTGACAACTTTAAGCTCTTCAATCATTGGAAACATCCTGTTGCATCATTACTCTGGAGGCAGATTAGGTTTTCTAATTTAGTGGCCTTAAATAAACCACCCAGCCCTAATTTTCACATCACAATGTGGCTGCTCTGTTTTGCCTACTTGCACTGCTGAAACATTTAATCATTCATTTAGCATGAGTATAATGAAAGCAAATGAGCAACATCTAATTGGGCAGTGATTTAATGGGAGGACCTAAATAGTTTGATTATCATTATCATTATTGTTTATATTACCATTTATTACATTTATATTCTAGCCTTTCTTGGGGAGCTATTCATTTTGCAAGTTTTATTGCAAGGTGTCAATTTTTATTTTTCCCTTCAGTCTATACCCTATGACAGGGGTGTCAAACTGGTGACCTGCGGGCCAGATGTATCCCACAAAGGTCATTCCCACCTCAGCTCCGCAAAGCCAAGAAATGTCACGATACATCACGTGATGTCACATGACGTGATCAAGATTGTCCTACCCATGTCCTATGAGATTGTTTTGGCTGAGAGTGAGCAACCAACCCAACGTTATCCAGTTTTCATGGTTCATGATGGGTGAGAACCTGGATCTCCTGAGCTTAGCTAAGTATCTTTACCATTTAATTGAAAAGAAGCAAACCTATCACAATGAAGGCCAAGAGTTGGGCTACCCTTCATTATGACAAAGGTGAGAAAAAGAACAAAACACTAACACTGGAAACTGAAAATATCTTTATGCAGTCAAAACAAGCTACTTGATGGCCATGAATAGCAATACCAAGGACACTTTAAAGAAAAAGAAGCATAATGTTTGGTGAATAAGTCTACGACCACCAGGCAATCATTTTAAGGGACTTCTGAACCTACCATCAATATTTCAAATATGTCTATTGTCCAATAAAAGTTGTCAACACTTTCTATTTGATGTTTCCTGTTATTCAGTGCATTTCTGATATATGTTGGACTCCATTTTGGTTGTTCATATTGCAGCTTTGGTTGGCATTCAAATTCTATCCTTTTGGAGACAGCAACATATAGCCTTGTTATAGTTGTCCACCTGATGGTAACTTTGAATACAGGTTATCATAGATAATGTGTGTGTGTGCTTGGTATGGATTCTTTAGGTGCTACAGTATATGGTAGCAGGTTGCTGGCAGGCACCAACTAGCTATTGCCAATTAACTATTGAACCGGGTCCAAAGTTTTAGCTATGATTTGAGTTCAATATATTTGTTAGGGGGCCTTCATCATTTTAGACTTGGTTGATTACTGAGATCATAAGCAGAGGTCCTGCTGCATGTATCAGTTGCTTGAGGCTATGATGTAGTTGCCATTCAATCCAGATTGCTACTTCCCCCCAAAATTAAGGATGTGTCTATATTATGTCTTTTAGAGCCCTATTGAAATGCATCTTTTCTCCAAGCTTTTTCAATAAGAATCTTGGACAAATCTCCCCACATCTTTTTAACAAATGCATGTTATTCCATGTTGTTTTATGGTATCTTATTTTAATGTGGTATATTATTATGTATTTAGGTATGTAATAACAGAAAGTATGCATCTGTTTTTACAATAAAATGCTAGACTGTATTGTTTCTCTGTGTCATGTAATATATATGGGTATATGCATAATTTTGTATTTACGTATTTATTTATTTTGTCATGTTTATGTAGTGTATATTGGAGGTGGTGCCCTTTGAGAGCTGTATAAAATGAAATTTTATTTTAATGTAGGCCGATTAGTGTACATTCAAAGTGACAATAAAGTTACTCTAAATCTAAGTTCTAAGTCTAAGTCTTTGAGAACCTTCACTATACAGAACAGTCTACTAACACAATTAAATAAATGCATGATAGAGTTAATACCTTCTGTCTAATCTTAAATCTGCTTTTTTTTCTTTTTTGCTATGAATTTCAAAGAAGTTTCTTCAGATTTGACTTTTGCTCCTCTATTACTATGGATGAATTCAGAAGCCATAATTTATTTATTTAAATTTTTAGGCCACCCCCAACTCCAAATAACTCTGAGCAGCTTCATTAAGTTAAAAGGACAACAATTACATAGAAACATATGCTAAACCAGTATATTTCTTTAAGTAAGAGGCATCTGACTAATTCAAGTCTTTCCTCATTGGAAGAAAGCAGCATTGAACCATTGCAATGCAATCTGCACTCCATTCGTATGTGCATGTAACATCACAATGTGCATACAAAAGGGGCAGAGTTTGCAGAATGAAGCTGCTTTCTGCATTTGCCATCTAAGATGCATCAATGCCCTTGAAAACAATGTATAAATATTCATATAAATGAATATAGCAATAGCACTTAGACTTAACCTCTGCAGGCTAACTAGCTGCTCATTCCAGTAGCTCAATTCTGGCCAGCTCAAGGTTCACTTGGCTTTCCATCCTTCCAAGGTTGGTAAAATGAGGACCCAGATTATTGGGGGCAATATGCCAACTCTGTAAACCAGTTAGAAAGGGCTGTAAAGCCCTGTGAAGCGGTATATAAATCTAAATGCTATTGCTATATACCACCTCACAGTGCTTTACAGCACTCTCTAAGAGTCTGCATTTTGCCCTCAACAATCTGGCTCCTCATTTTACTGACTTTGGAAGGATGGGAGGCTTAGTCAACTTTGAGGCAGCCAGGATCAAAGGAATCAAACTTCTAGCAGTGAGCAGAATTAGTCTGAAGTACTGCATTGTGACCACAGCACCACCACAGCTCTAAATATATATAGTTACCCTGTGATAAGATAGGCGGCCAATGAATTTTATAAATAAATGTATAAATGTTCAAGCAAAGAAACACATAAACTGCTTTTTTCCCGCCATCGCTGACTGCTAGTGGCCATATACAATTTGAGGAAGGCTGTGCTAAAGCATTCAAGGAAGACATGTTTTCTCATTTGGATAATGGCCTCCCTCTCTGAATGTTAAACTACAATGACTGTTCCCAGTTCTGTTCATCAGATTATGGGATCTGTTTTTCATTTATGCAGTTGAACTCTGGAATTTAAAAACCTATCTTTTTCTTCATCTTTGTGGAAAAGGCACAGTGTCTTATTTATGATGTGTTCATTGGTATCTGTACTCTGCTACATCCTCAGTCAGTTGATAAAGGCTGCCTTTTTTTTATTGCAAAGAAAAAATACCGGTTTAACTGTTCCATATCAAGTGTACTTAATAATAATGGTTTAAAAATAATCCTTTTGAATTACAATGAAGTTCCCTGAGGATACATTCTTACTGATATAAAACTTATGGCTTTTGTCAAAAGAAAATGTCAGATTTATGCACAGCACTGGTATAAAAATCCGTAATATCTGAAATGTCACCTGAATAACCTCGCTGCTTCAGAATTCTGTCAGTCTTTCTTAAGACCTGAGGCCATTTTCTTAAGAAAATTAAGAAGGTGTTCTCACTTCTCACAAATATATGAGTCAAACTGCATAACAGCATTTAGGCTAAGAGATGTAAGAAATCAAATATGACAGTTTACTGAGTGCTCACTTTGGCAGTAAAAATTCTGGGCTCTTGAACAAGGAGTCTGAGGGATTTGGCTATTTGCTTGAACAGGAAGGTGAAGTTTTTGACCAAATGATTAACTGTGAATCAAGAGGAGATCACCTTAGCTTCTCAACTAAGAACAGAAGAAGCTGTTCAAAGCAAAGGAATGAGTAGGAGTTACACATTCTGTTGAGAAGGGTGGTTGCTTTAAGATTAGCTTTAAGGTTGATCTTTAATGGACACAGCTGTTCATCAAGAAACTGAACTTAAATAGGTCCTCTCCTTTCTTCTTTTCTTCTCTGTCCAGTTCCTCTCTTCTTCTCCATCCTATATTGCTCTTATCTTCTTTCCTTCATTTCTCACTACAGCTGTCCCTTCATTCTGTTTGTTCTGTTTTGTTTTCTCCTGTTGCAGTTTCTAAAAAAAAGGAGGAGTGCCTGTTCTTGAGTATTTCTGTGTGAGCCCCTTTCTCCATAGGAAAGAGAATGGTTGGCATATGAGAATGAGGAATCAAGTAATTTTATAAAGCGAGTATCTTATTCTGTTGCGTTTATGCATGTGCCATGCAGATGGATGGGTAGATACAGTACATAAAGATGGAGATTGAGATCAGATGGAGATAGAGGGGGAAATAGAGACAGAGATGTTCTGTCTTGAATCAGTCCATTCCATTTCTGAATTTGTATCAAAGTAGTAACCATGGGAAGGGAGTAAGAGGAGGATTTGCATCATGGCATCACTGCACATATGTTGTCATCAGACGTAATCTTCATTTGTTGTGGAGCCTTATGCCTGCAACTCTGCCATCTGGACCTTGCGAGCTATCTAAATGTCATGTCAACTGTCATGTTTTCTTTATATATTAATTTGAGGAAAGATGTAATTTTGTCCTACTGAGAAGATTTTGACTCCGTTATGATCAGTTTAGATCAATTCATCCTCCAGATTATGCTAGCTAAGGAATATTTACGAGACCACCTTCTGCTACCAAGGGCCTCCCACCGACCAGTGCGTTCCCACAGAGAGGGGCTCCTCGGGGT